>VWYI01022074.1:0-32590 GCA_013399455.1 Anthoscopus minutus
GGCGGGCAGGGGGCGGCTCCTGCCGGGACCGACCCCTCCTTGCCCGCCGGGCCCCGCCCCGGGGCCGCCCCCGCCTCCGGCGTGTACCCGCGCTCTTCCCGAAGGATGCTCCCAGCCACACAGGCACAGCTACCCAGCCCCTGGCAGCCGAACTAAGTGACTTCCTTGCAACTACATCCAAAAGGGGCTATAAAAGGCTGTTTGTGCTTCTCCGAGTTTTAAATAAACTTCCAACCGATCTGTTAAAATCGTAATGAATTAAATAAACTGCCCAGCGTTCCTCTGCACAGTGCCAAAAGCCAATCGAACCGTCAACGCTAAAAGATCAGCAAAATCAAAGAGGAGGTGGCGGCACGGAGGACGGAAAATCACAAATGTGAAAAACAGAATAACAGTGGAGAGCAGGAAGGCCGTAAGTATTCCCACGGCGGAGAGCTACAGCCAATTTAGGTCGGACACCTACAGGCAGCAGCAGTTCTGGATGTCCCATCCCCAGAAGTGTTCGTGGCCAGGCTGAATGAAGCCCGGTGTAGCGAAGATGTCCCTGCTATTGCAGGGACTAGTGTTAAGGCCCCTTTCAACACAATCCTTTTATTATTCTACCAGCTCTTTGGAATTTGGTTGGTGGTGGGTTTTTGGTTTGGGGTTTTTTCTTAGTGTCTTCTAAAGGACTTGACACAATTTTGGTATTTCTGATAGTTTACTCAGTCCAGTATCATCTCAAATGCCACAATGGAATGTCTCTTAGAAGTTCTGGGTTCCTAGGGATGCAATCCAACACTGCCTTAGGCAGGACTAAAGTTTTAATGCCATTCTTTTGGGATAAAGCAAGATACTTTACCAATAGCCTTTCCCACTTCAGCACAGGGTAAAGCAGTTTCAGATAAGCCTCCTTGTCCTACCAGGTACAACCAAAAGTTGGTGGCTCTGTCAGCTTCAGGTGTCATCTTAACACAGATCAAAAACACACCTGAAAGTGTCTCAAGATTTTATTGAACAATTCAAAAATTTCAGAAAGATTTCTACATACTGACAGGAAGAAATGACATGGAGAAAGTAATGTTTGTTTCCATAACTGCCATCAAATTACATGTGTAATGCTACCCCTGCATCAAGTAACAGAAACTGAGAGAACCGGACGCTGAGATTATTGTAGCAGTGGCTGCCAACAGCAGTTTAATTATGTCTACTTAAATTGTAACTTGACCCACATCATACAGATGAACCAAAAAATCATGTGGAACCAAGGTAGACTGATTAACTAATTCTGCTTTAAGGTGATTTTTTAAAAATTCCATTTCAAAACTGCTGCCCCTATCGTACTAAAAATAAACAAGCCAGCAAGAGGAAATAATACCTGTGTCCTCACACAAATTAGAATTATATGAAGTTGTAGGAAAGATTTAAGAACAGTGTATATCAAATACTTTTCAGGTTTGGTGATTATTTGTAGTTTTGGTTCTGTTTGTTTGGGGATTTTTTAATCTATATTGCCACCCCAAATAGACAAAACAATTATCACTAACAGAGAGGTAACAGAAACCAGCTGATGTAAAACAAAGTGGTTCTAAGTGACAGGTCTAACACAGCAGCAGGACGACCCTGGATAAGAAGTGGGACAAGCCGGTCACTGCATTAGGCTGCATCAAGCACCAGATGCTGTCATTTAGGAGATGAACAGTTTTATTAAGTAAGAGACAAGTAATAATGTTCAGTTTTCATAGATTAAAAATAATCCGAATTTCCCCATGCAAAAAACATTTTTCTATAATAATATACTAAATTGCCACCTATATCAAAACAGTACCTTTTTTCTTCCCAAACAGGGTACATATATCAGAACACGTATCCACAGAGTGACTCTTTGGGACTTTACATCGAACTTTCTCTAATAATCCTGTTTCAGGTAGTACTGCCTACACAGTACGCAGTATTACCTCATATTCCTTTTCAGCACTCCTTTTACAAATACATTCAAAGTTACACTTCAAGCATTCCTTCTCCCTCTTACTAAATAAGGCGTAACAGAGGTTGTATTTTGTTATGAGCAGGACATAAAGGTCAGATTTTGGAATTGGCTGATGAATTTCACCACTAATTTGAAAGACTGTATTAATTATGGTTGGTCTCTGACTGCCTTTAACACTGGGCTACAGAGACTTCTTCAAAGGAATCGTTGTTAACAGTGTGCATTCCAAAATCATGAGCCAACTCTCTCAGCACCTCAAAAATAATGACTTTTTAAAATACACTTTGAGTTCTTTGTAGTTGCCCTTTTCCCCCCTCAGCTTTTATTCTTTAAGTTATTAGTGCCAAAAACTTATTAAAAAACAATCATCCCAGAAACTCCAGGAGATATACTAAAACCCTACAAAAATATTAATCTCTATGTTCCACCTTCTGGAGTCCTGTTAAGACGACTTTCAACAAATAGAAAAGTTGTCAGTATTTCTGTAAAGTAGCGTTTCTAAGTTAAATTATTATTAGGAAATCTTTTTCAAAATTTCCATTTATTTATGAGATTTGAGGTGTTTGGCCAAGCAAGTTACATGTCATTTCACTAAGTCATCTGAGATTTTATAACACTGTTATTTATTTATGGTATCAACTAATGATCATCATCAACTAAGTTTCCTCAAGGATAAAAGCAATTTTAATTGTAAATGACTAATAGAAAAAATATTAGCCCGTTAACAATTTCTAAGAAATGAGAACTGTATCTATTAAGATACATCTAAGCTTTTCCTTCTAAGGATTTCAGCAGATGCATTGAAGACTAGTAATATATAATATTGGAACAAAAATGTTTTGAAGAAAAATATATTCTTTTAATACTACATCAATATGTATGCTCTCATACATACATGCACAGACATAGCCACCTTAATTAAATGGACATCACTAATTTATTAGATTTAAAAATGGTTTACACCAAGTATTTTCACTGCCCTCTCCTTCCCCCAAGAAAAGCAAAACCAAATTTTCAGTACAAGTCCATTTAACAAGTGGAGTAATGGGTCTGTCAGTATCTTAGACCTATCATATAAGCATCAGTGTCCTAAGAGTTATCTTACTGTACAACTGTGCACAAGCCTTCCAACAATTCTTCTTCCACATAACTCAATTTAACTGCTATATAACCAAAGGTGTGTAAGTAACAATGACTGCCATTTCAGCCTTTTTGGGTTTTGGTTTTTCTTTGAAATGAGTTAATGAAACAACCTACCAAATACTAGAATGAACAGAAGATTTCAGTATCAAATACAACGTGTGAAATATAACTTTTTATTTTTAATTAAAATAAGAAAAACTATGGATTACAAGCTTCTGAATCCTGGACAAGCACGGACAAGGCTAATTCTTTAAGAAGAGCCCAACAAAACTCATCATGCAGTTACAAGATAGCAACATCATGTATTTCTAGAACTGTATTTAAAAAATGTCATTTACAACATGGATTTTTTTCCGGTTCCTCATTCTCAGAGAGGAAAATGAAAGAGTCTTCTGAGAAGTACACTGTGACTAAAACTGAGAGCAATAAGTATGACCACTAAAAATATCTATCACTTTGAGTACTTATAAGAGAAGTCTTCCATAAATTAATATTTTACTATTTTAGATAAAATGGAAAATAAAACCCCTGCATTTAAATATAAGAAAATAGCTTTGATCTGGAGCTGGTTCACGTACGAAAAAAATCCAAAAAGAAAATATGAGATTGAGGATCTGTGCATAATTTTATTAATAGGCTGAACATTACACAATTCCAATAAATACACAGTCTATATACTGATCCCAGTATTTGTACACCTTTTGATTCTGGATCAATTTTACTTCTAAAGGGAGCAGACTACTATAAAGTCTATGTTTGATACTTTCTCAAGAGTCAAGGTGAGGTATGCATGAATAAGCACACTGGTATCAGTAAGCTCTTAAAGAACATGACAAGAATTGGACTGTAGGTGCAGTAAAGCAGAAGTGCTCAATCTGCAGATGCAAGCTGTTTGCACTCTACTAAAATGATTAATCCAAGCGCCCAGTCTACAGCATGCTTTCTGCTCAGACACTGAAAACTCTTAGTAAAGAGGATGGCCAGAAGCAAATTGTTCAAGCTGCTTCAGTTCAGCACTCCTAAGTCAGCAGACTCCAGGCTGCAAATAGACCGACACATTACAAGATTCACGCACTGTAAGCCCAGCTGCTCCAGGAAGCATTTGTGGTACCATTCATCCATAGCACGCTTGACCTGTACAAGCAAAGTCCATTCAGCACTTCCACACATACCTTTTAGATGGAATTTCAATACATGCACAGTAAGCTCAGTCACAGGACAGGTAAGATTTGCCTTGAGTGTTTTAATAGCTAGAGAATCCAAGCAATTTAAGAGATCAGAAACTTTAGCACTGTAGATAGTACAGATAACTTTTCTTTATATGTAGAATCAGGTATTTAATAAAAATATTTCTAAAAGGATCATTTTCCATAATAGAATCAATACACTTACCAGAAATGTGTATGCAAAAGCTACTTGCATAGCTTTGCTTTAATTCAAGTAACATCATGCAATTTTCTTGGAGTTGCCCAGATACATTGCTGGCAACTATTTTGAACAATGTACATAAAGTGCCACATGCATAAGACTGCTACTGCAGTAACTGCCAGAGATCTCGCCTGTAGCAAAATTAATATGCAAGACCAAAAAAATATTAGCATGATCCACACAATGTTGTTTTTGCTTCACCTCTAGAGGCTGAAAAGGTAAGAAGGGTTTCATGACTGAAGATACTGCTGTATTTACTATCTTAAAAGAGCAATATTTAACTATAAAAAGTTTACTTTTAAATAGCAAAGAAATAACACTATGTAAGTCATTAATTTGTGTTTCACAGGGAGCATTACAGATTTTTAGCTTCATTTCCTTTCCCCTCCCCTTCATTTGAAGTGTTATTCCCCAGTTCTACAATAGTTTCCTTTCTCTAGGAGCATATTCAGAACACACTATTTCCTTCCCTCAAACCCCTAATGCAGCTCCTACTTTTTTCTAATGGGATGGCCAAGATAACAGAATATGATTTTTCTATCTACAAAATAATTTAGATTATTTTGAACAAAGCATTCTGGCATTAACACTCAATTAAAACCACTAAAGGCACTATTTTTAGTCACAAAAAACATGCAGCTACTCTTGCTTCCAGAAGTTTCTTTACAGCTTTAAGATCTACTACATCCATCTTCAGGATGATACAGACTGACAGAAAATGCACTCACGCAAAGAACTACAAATCATATTTCCCATTTAAAGTAAATTATGAACTTTCCAGATAGTTCTGGAAGGACACTGAAGATGCACAGCCTTCTTGCAGAACACAGTCTTTGAGTAAGATCAAAGAGGATAATAAGTTAAATATTAACTTTTCATTAAGTTACCAATATCTAGATTGAATAGTAAGTCTGCTGTAAATGAAAAAAAGAAAAATTAAAGGGAAAGAATCCCCAACAACTTTCAAGAGTAATTAAACTGGTTTTTTGAAAAATCAAATAATCTTCAAGGTATTTTAATAACAGCTTATCAACTCTGTAAGAATTTACACTAAACAGATATATGCCCCTTCCTGAAAATCTAGCTTTCCAGATCATCAAACATTGCAAGACTAGAAGGAATCAGTAATAAAAAGGTGAAACATTTCAAAAACCGCAATAGGCAGTTCTGAGATGATATTTAACCAATCTCCCTTCGAGACTAAATGAGACAAATAAAGTGATACACAAGCCCAAAGCTGTTACCACTTCTCAAAAGTCTAACAGAACCAAATTTTTCAATTGTCACAAGCAGCCTTGTAATTAAACTTCAGGAAAACACAGTGTTTTACTCCCTTCTTGGATGCTAAATTTCAATCTTTAATGACTGGAAATAAAACAAATAAAGCCCAGTTAGGATGGTTCTATGTCAGACAACCTGAAACAACTGCCTTAATGTCTGATCTGTCCAATTCTGTACCATGTCAGCCCCCTCACTGTGCTTCAGCACAAACATACCAATACACTGGGTTTGGGGAACCAGCCCTCAGTTTTTACCAACCTTTTAAATGGAACCTGGAAACACAGTTACAGAGCTACAAAGAAAATCCCTGCTTAGTTGCTGGGCATTTAAATGGATAGAGTAGGGAAAGGCTTAACTCTGTTACCCTACAAGGCCTCAAGACAACTGCTACAAATCAGTAATGTTTCTATTTTTATTGCTCCTCCCAAGCTGCTGGATGTCTGTGCCACTTTTACAGGAAACATCATATTTACATTATGCAAGGATCAGTTATTCTATAACATTGAGGCATTGAGGGAAAAAAAAACCAACCCACTAAGAGCTTATGATTCATCTGGGAAAACTTTAGAGAATAAAAAGTTGCAGAAAAAAGTTACCTATAGGGATAAACTCAGCACAGTAGTCACAATCTGTTAAGCCTCATGCGTGCAATAGTACTTGGGCAGATAATATTCTCGGATGCAGATTACCACTAAACTCACAGAGCAGATGAAGATCCTTGCGTATGTGCTCCCTCTGTGCCTGAAGGTGAATTCCTGCCTCCCTTCCTCCCTCTACCATAAGCAAAGCTGAATGTTTGTTCCTGAGCCACTGCAGACCATTCCTATTCATATATTAAAGCACTGTAGAGCCCTGCATAAGCAGACATACTTCTCATTCAGCAACCTCTGCCACAGGGCACTTAACAGTAGGCAGAGGGATGGGGGACAGCACAGGGACGAGAGGGAACTACTACAGGTGTCTCTGTAAAACCTCCTCACAGTCATAAGCCTACCAACCTACTCCACTATGGATTAAATCCCTATGTAGGTGGCAGCTCCAAACACACAGTAATAAGGACTTGAACAGCTGTACTTAAGAGTCAGGAAAAGGAAAGTAAGAAGGGGCAAGGCATGGGCAGCCAACTTTCTCTTGAGGTTTCAACTCCTGAAGTTGCCTTTCCTGATGTTTCAGCTACACAGGGCAGGAGCATATGGAGCACCACCACCCAATATCAGAAATAAATAGATTAACTACATTAACATGTCATTCTCCACAGTTGAAGTAAACTGGTATATTTCCTCACTCCAAAGACAGAAAATATTTACAGTGCCTTTTTTTAGTGCTCTAGTTACCAGGATTTAAACAATTAAGTGTTTTTAATGCTGAATTTTGCAGCTTTCCCATCTCTGTGAAACAACAGATTCTTGTAGGAACTTGAAGTGCAAGTAAAGAAATAGAGACATTTATAAGATTTAAAAATGTAATTAAAAGGTAAAATATACATTGTTTTGCAAATCAGAAATAAAAGAATTCGTATGAGTGTCATTTCTGAACCTTTATCTTGAGCAAGCGTGCTGTTAATACTAAAGAAAAGCAAGAAAACAAATACAAAAATCGGAAAGGGAGAAAACAAAATGTAGTAACAAACCCAAGGGCAGCTAAATGCCACAGTTGGATACTAAACACCTAACACACACTAAAACTTTACAAGGCCATGTCTGTCTGGAAGCTGTGCAAATAGCCCACAACACCAACTTCCTTAAACTGCCTTAGCTGGTGGACTACAAAATAGCCTCTGGCAGCAGCTGCACACGGGGCAGCAGCTACAAAAGCCAGTGCTCTGCCCAAACCACAGCAGGCAGCTCTGCATCCCCACTCCTGCATCCCACACAGCATAAATCAAAGTCACGGTGTCCCTCCACTGCAAGCCCTACTAATTACTGAAAAATGAAGAACTGAAATCAGGTGGTAAAAACATGTCCACATAAAATGGACAATGTGCTTTAGCTTTTTCCATTCATTCAAATGGCTCTCCCTATTTGTCAGTCATATTATCTACTGATAAAGCATTTGCATACTGTCCATATCTCCCAGTAACTGATAAGAACATGTTAATTATCCAAACATACAATGTACCTATAAACGTCTGTGGTATAATTTCCTCAATATCTGGGCAAATTAACCTACTCTGCTCCTTCCTTAAAACAGGAATTTCTGGAAACCCCAATCAACAAAGAAAAAAAACAGTTTTAAACAAACTCTAACAAACTGAAAACAACATACTAGATAAATACAGTATTTTTACACAAGTTCTGAGTTTCTTTTATATGTATTACTGGTGTTCCTGTTTTAAGTTAGAAAACACTCTGAAATAAAAAACATCCTTCCTTCAGCAAGTCACCCTCTCAAAGAAGTAACTGAGACAAAGCTCACGCCAGTGCATTTTTAAGAGATGCCAAGTGACCAAAAATTTTTGAGTCAGTCTCTTAATACAACTGTGCAACAGCATCCTGATGTTAAAGTATCTGAAGCTTATACTGCCATACTGGTCTTGACAATGAGCATTGAAAGTATCCCCAGCAATCAGGGTCCACAACATGCCTGCTGCTACAGACCTCATTGGACTAATCAGCTAAAGAACTATCATGATTTATGTAGCATCTCCCTATAAAGGCATATTGCACAGCTCATGAAGGCAGGGTACACCAAGTCCTGAAAATCCAGAGCATGTAATGAAAAACTGCTGCAGACAGAAACAATCTCTTCAGAAGGTTCTACTGGCTTTCTGAAAGTTTTACCTGTCTCTTCAAAAACAGTAGTGCATTTGGATTTCTCATAACAAAGTTCTTCTTTTATAAATAAATACAAACATCAAAAATTTACAAGCATGAGTCAAGAACTCTCCTGTCTGGGAGGGTGGGTCTTTGCTTTAAGGGACCTTTTAGAACTTGGCTGGAGAACAGGAGAATGTGTGTCAAATAAATCAACGTCACTAACACTGCTTCCCAAATCACAGCTACTCTTCAATAGCATTTACTACCTGAGAGAACATACTCTTACCTGAAGAGCAACTAAAGACTATTCAGTCCTAAGTTAGAGACACAAAGAATGACATTTACTGAAAATGGAAAGGCTTTCCAAAGCAGCCCTTGCTTAAGAGGAAGTAGTTGAAATTCTTTTCCCCTCAGTTTGAATCCACATAATACAGAAACACGTATAAAGTTAGAACTCACAGTGTAAGAATCTTCCTGTTATGGAAGAGCTTAGAACAAAAGCAACTACAAATATAGAAGTTTATAAATCAAGACATAAAACAGTTAACAAATGCAGCCAACAGAAACTACCAATTGTCATCAAAAATATCAATTAATGAAAAATGTCATATCTGACTCTTCCACTTACAATTCACATTTTCATTAGAAACATGAAAAACCATGCCTAAAGGAGATTAAGGTTAGTCTGATCACCTACAAACTAAAACTTTTCCATTTGAAACACAGACTTCTTTTTCAAATGGTCATTCAAAAACTGTTTAACAATGTTCCAATTCTAATCTTTCTGTAACTTTAATCTGAATTGCTGGTATCACAAGCATGACATCTTCATATGCAGTTGCTGAATTAATCCTGCTAGTAAATACTATATTGACCTTTCAAATACGTTCTTGAGCATTACGAGGATATTAGTTGGGATTTTTTTAGTCCATAGATCAATTTTAATGTTTTAAAGGATAACAGTTTTTTACTTCAAAGAAAACAGCTCCTTAAAAATAAGCTGATACTTTTATTTTACATGCTATCCAGCCTTTTATATACTCTACCCTGGGATCACTACAGACACTATTGACAGCAGATTAAGTTTTAAAATCTGTTTGACAAGCAAGACATTTACAGTATAAATCAAAAAAGGAAGAACATGTTAGACTCTTCTCTCCTTCTCAAAATGTCACTTTCAAAGCCGGTGGATACCTTAGACACAAAGAATTTAAAAGAATATTTTTGTTATTCCATTACTAGTATATCATAAATAGAACAGTTTTACAGTAGCAGATATTATTTTTGCAACAAGTTTCTGCACATCTTGTTGACTTCAGTACTTCACAACTCCCCCAATCAGCTTTTGTAGAATCTTCTGAAAACTTCTTTGGTTTTCTGTCTATGATAAGTTTTCTCACATCCCCCACATGTTCACGTCTCTCCCCCTCTCCTTCAAGTTTAAAGCTCTATTTTGGCCCTCTCACAACTATCTTAAAAATGATTGTAGACTGGAAAGGCCAAGAGATGTTTACTTAATTTACAATCTTTCCACTAAATTTTACCTGCATTATTTCAAAGAACATTTGCAGCTAAATATTGTCCAATTTTACCTTGTACTTTTTCCCCTTAATAAACTGGAAATTTTATTACTTCTTAGTGTTCACCTTACAATCTGCAGGACAGTAAGTCAAAAGAACAGAAAAAGTCCAAACAGCAGGTTTACTGACATTCACTTCCTAAATTTGCCATTGGTTATTTTTCAGTGTTCCAGTTTGCTGCCTATCCACTAGTACTGAAAGGGAAGGGGAGTTTCCTGTGGTTCAGCATGCTGAAGTCTCACCAAAGATAGACATGCAATGCAAATACCAAAAATGAATATAAAAGACAACTACACATATGGAAAGGTATAATCTCCTGTTCACAAAACTGGGACATTACATTGATTCAGCTGTCACATGAAAGCTCATAGTAACATTATGTCTGAGAAAATCTTTCAAGCATTTGAAGTCCAGAAGATGCATAAAGAGACCCTGCAAATGCGATACAAAAATAATCTATTAAGTGACCAACAGCAATAAATTGATAAACTTTCTTCACCATGTGTCAGAGGAAAAAAGTGAATTACCTCCTCACTATATACATATACTCCACAATTCATATAAACATACCCGGCATGAGTAGCTGTTAAATATGAAGAAATACCTCTTCTAGATCCACCTTTGATTTGTACTGATACACACCTTGTATGAAGCACTAAATTACAATTATTTCACCACTTGACTAAAATATATTCATTGTAAATCTCTGCATATTCTTCAGATGAAACCCTGAGAAAAACTACAGCAGAAGTATATTAGATATATATGCTATTTTAAAAAATCAGATCTTAAAGTAAAAATTATATTTGATATGTCTCTGAAAATTAAACACAACTATAATTGATTTTCTGTATTATTGGTAAAATAAGAAAGTCAGAGGTGCACCCTCTTTGCACTTGAGCTTACTTTTCAAAAGATTTGCTGGATCTTAATTCAGCACTTGACTGACTCCATCTTAAGCTAATGCCTTACTTCAGAAACATTTACCCAATGGTCACTTTATCTGCTTATAAGCAGTAATAATAAAACATATCATCCCTGCACTTAAAACAAAACTCTGGAGAGATGATTGTTTTTCCATTTATCTAAAATATTGAAGAGTTCACTTTCCACAAATCAATTAAAACAGAGGATATCCAAAAGGTGACTGCTACTTTTGGTGATGTTAAGACATCTAATGCTGTCCCCACTACTGACCCAAAAGACCCTTTCAGCAAGTTGATTCCCCTTGCTGATTCATTTCAAAAAGTGCCCCGGATACATTAGAACATTTTCTGCTGGCTTTGTGAAATTAATCAGCTCAGGGAAAAGCCATACCAGAACCCAAGAGAAGATGGCGAAGGCTGCACAGCTGTGAGTGAGATTGCCCTTTTCATTGACAGCAAACTGTTAGATCAGCCTGATCCCCCTGTAAAACTGCACTCAAAAATCAAACCACAATCTCCTTTCCCTACCTTCTGTTCAAGCACAGATTCCAAAGGCCCTTAGGAGAGGTTCAGTTATTACTTCTTATGGAAAATATACAAAGAACAATTTCATGGAGCATTACTCAAGCAAAACAATGCTATCTGCAGTGATAAGAAAACAAGGAGAGAGGTTAAAGATTTTTATGTACATAGTACTCTGGATCCCAAACAGTATTATGGAGCAGCCTTTATATGCAAGCAAGCAGAGATTGTGGGGGAAAGCCATGGTACTTAGCTGCATACCAACCACTCCAGTCTTTTCAAATCAAAACTCTGTGCTTGGGTACAGAAACTGACTTTTATTTCACGTAGTCCCAGGTCATCCTTTGCGGTACAGGGCTGATTAGAGATGCAACTGGGAGGTGAATATGCCCTGCAGAGCTGCTGGTATTACAGGGACACAGTGCTCACAGGTACTTTATGTGTATCCAGCCCCTGCTGCTAACCCCATGAAGCAGCTACAGCTCCATTACCTTACCACCAAAGAACACATTCCTGTTGGTGTATTTTTACTCTCCTAGCAAAAACACTTGAAGTGAAGCAGGTTTTCCATACACAGAAATAAAATGGGGGCTCTGAGCAGTGAGAATACTCACATCACTGATAAAATTAACATCTCTTCTACAGTTCTTGCAGGTTTGACTTACACAGCTGGCCATTAAGACAGTTCCACAGTATCAGCTACCCTGTCTTGTAAGAAAACAAAAGCACAGGGCTGCAACAGGAGGGCACATTTCACACACCACAGGTACAGCTGACATTTGCCAGTTCATGCAGGGAAGTCGTGGCACTCTCTTTCTTTAACACCACAATCTGAATCTTCATTGCTCAACTTAGCATGTTTTGTTTGGATTGTAAATTTTTTGCAACAAATTTTTTAAACTGAGAACATGTCCACTCTTAAATGCTACAGCAAATTTTTAAAAACTGCCTGTTCTTTTACCAACCTCTTTTAAGTGCTGTGATGCATACAGTCATATATAAATACTTCAACATGTCAATTGTGGTGTTCTTGACAATTGTACTAATCTTATATATCTAAAAAGACAGTCCTGAAAAGATTTCTAAATTACATTTGAAATCATTCTGATGGAAACTACGTCCTGTAAAAGATGTATCACAGAGCATATATTTGTAAAGTCCTCTTTTCAGCTCTAAAACAAAGAATATACTAAGTATTTTGAAAGCTGATATGATAACTATTTTAATAACAAACAACAACAAATAATTTCATGACCTGAATTTCTCACAAAATTTTAGATGCAAACCCAACTAGGTGGTATTATAAAAATAGTATTTTAAGATTTTTATGCCAGGAATAGGTTTTTTGCTTGGTTTGTCTGTTGGAGAACTTCTAAAATATAGTTATACTTAAAAATAATTGTCAGGCTCAGTATTTCCCCTAAATTCTCACCAAAACAAACAAAAAAAATCTTAAATGGCAGCAATAAGGAACAGAAAGTAAAAAGAAAAAAATAATAAACCCCACTCACTCTCAAATTCAAACATATTAATAGGACAAGCCACGCAAGCTTCAAAAAACTACTGAGTTATTCAACAGCCTCATTATATTAAATTCTGTGGCACATTAACACCACATTTGCCAACAATAAGCAAGTAAATGTTTACAATGTTTTTTTCAAAGAATTCTGTTGTTTTATTACCTGTTTAGTCAGCACCTGCCTTCTGCAGCATACCCAACTGGTAAACACAGTAGTTCTTTTGCTCTATTCCAACAGAGCAGTTCATTCCATTACCAAGATACAAAAATAGAAATAAGCAGATAATTTAAAGAGGATTCAGCTACTATCTGCTATTGTAAAAGCATGATCCCAGAACAGACTCTAAGTCTTCATTCCGTAAATGATGACATCACACTATTAAGCAATATTAGTCAGGCAATGCTGGTTTCCACAAAATCACTCCTAAGTCACCATTTGGCACATATTTAATGACCAAGAGAGGAAAATGAACCTTTAACAGTCAGACTGGTTTATTTTCCTCATTTTCTCAAATTATCAACAAAACACTGAACAAAGATTAATGTATCTGTTTGGCCCACAAACTTTTCAATCAGCCTATAGCATTTTCTTTTCTTTTTCTTTTTTTTAAATTATCTCTCTCTGACACAAAGACAATTCTATTTCTTCTGAAATTATAACATGTGGGGAAAAAATACTACTTAAATTAAGAGCTATAAAGAAATGAGACTACAGCATAAAACCAGGATTGGTGATATATACCTATGGAGGTCTTAAATTCACAGTAATATCCAACTATAAACTCCAGGCCTGTTGTACAGCATTCCAAGTTAAATGAGTCTAAAAAGCTTCACCATTAGACACCATGGGCTTCTGATCAGTTCTCAGGTATAGAGGCAAATATAACAGACTTTATTCTGTAGGCAGCCTTCAATAACCCATAGCATTAGAACATTGCTGTGCACAAGAACAACCTGTTTAACAGAACAGAATAGAACTGTCCCTGCTTTCCTCAGCTGCCTATTTTATTCAACTCGATGCACTGAAAAAAGTGGTTTATGTTACAATCAGAAAGGCTAAGAGCAGTCTTTCCAAGGAAATCCTTTACTCCCACCACTACCACCAGCTTAATTCCCTAAGGCTGTAAGTTCATCACCCAGTGAGATGGATAAATGTCTCCATTTCCCTCCACTGCAGGTAGACACAGAAAAAATTGCAGATAAGGAAAAAAACTTAAAAGCCATACTAGTTCTTGAAAATATCCAACCACACAGTGAAAGGCAAAAACTGCATCTGACAGCCAGAAGAATCCAAGATCATAAAGGCTCAATGCTGCACTATTTTAACTGAAGGCAAAAAGAAAAAAAAGTAAAACTGAATTTTCCATTACCACCTAGCTGTACTATTTTAAAAAGGAACATGAACTAATTCTACTTTTTATTAGCAGAATACACTGTAATATTTAGTCACTAACACATAGTAAAAAAAGTTTAAAAAAAATCATGTACAACCATATCCATGTTAGTGAGTTTAAAAACTCTCTATACAATATCCATATTCTGACTCGACTTATTTACATATTATGTTTACTAAAAAATGCAATCTTCAAAACACGGAAAAGGGAAACATACACTGCTTTGAGACACAAAAACTCTTAAAAGGAAAGCCTTTGAAAACTTAGGGGATCAGAAAAACAGGGAAAGAAAAGATGAACCAAAACTCATCTTGAGCTGCAGTCTCTGTGTAGCACACTTTTGTCTACACAACTTAGTGCTTAATTGTATATATATTACAGTTTAAAGACTTAAGCATATTCTTATCCCAGAAAGAGGGAAAGAAGTCACACAGGCATGCAAAGACAAGAAGAAATCCTGAAATTAGAAATCCTGGAAAACTGCCTCCACATAGGTCACTAACAAATTATAATGCATCCATGATAAAATAGTTCTAAAACTCGAGTTTTAGAATATAATCACATAATCATAGGAACTCTGATAAAAAGGCCTTTTATAATCAAATTTGTCAGTTTAACAAAATAATCATGATCTGAAGAAAGAGCTTAGCAACCAGTTTTCACCAGGCTGATGACATGGATACATACAGTAATCAGAATGTAAAACATGTGTCTCCTCATCTTCATCTATTGTCTGTCCTAATGAAAACAGTCTGACCCGCCTGATCTTCAGCAGCCTTGGAGAGCTTTCACGGGCTGTACTCCCAACGTCCAGAACATCTCCAGAAGCAGCAGTGGGAACAATTTTTTTCAGGAATTCCATTTTTACATGCTCTCTGTGGTCTCAGCAGTCATGCTCCACAGAGCGTGGCTCCCACATCAACTTCCTTGAGCACAGTGGTGGACTTCTCCTGGTGATGTCACGTTAAACTTGGGTGGTGCCAACAGCAGCGTCAGCTGCCAGCCAGCTGCTCCAAGGCAGATTCTAAAGACATTTAGCTGTGCAGACTGATAAGAAAACCAAACACCACCAAGCCTATATATTAACCAATGCATGCAAAACTCTGCACGCCAAGGAGGCACTCTTTAGCACTGCAAAAATTTTAAGCACTAAGAAAACTCACAATACATTTGCCAACTCATATCGGAGAGAATTCAATAGCTCCTCATTTTCTTGAAGTGCACAGACAGCGTTCATCTGTATTTGAAAGATAACACTTATCATTCAGAAAGTCTAGGCACTTTGTTTTTAAAGCTGGTGTATAACACCACCATTCACATTCTCACAGTTTTAGCCACTAACCACAAAAATACTAACTTTTATTATATATTGAGCTCTGTTTTGCAGGGACTCTGGTGCTATTTTTACCACTTAAAATATTTGCACCACCTTCCAGAAAACTACAAGTACAGAAATAACCACTCTCTTGTCTAAACATCCATCCCTAGGGCTACTTCTCTATACATGCTGGTATAGCTGAGTTTTTTGTTTTTATTTCAGGAAGTTTAAATGTTGTTTTATATTTAGCTCACAGAAGCCAGAACGATAACTTGCATTTGGAGCAGAAAGTTCAAGGACAAAAGAAATAAATTAGCATAGAAGAAGAAGAATGCTCCTTGAGGCATTCTACAATTGGGAATACGTATTTTTGTTTGATTTAAAGTATTCTTTTATTTACTACACTGAGAGTGGAGATAGACAGACACAATACTAGGCAATATTCCTACCTCATTTACTGCCAAAGACTGTACACACTGCTCCCAGGAAATACACTAAATAAATAAATGCTCCAAACATCTCAGTGGCAGCCTGCATGATTCTGTTATTGTTATGAAGGCAGCACAGTGTCCAAGACACTGCTGAATGTATGCAACTCAATTACCCAAACTACACATGAAGCACAGCACACTTCCATACCTTCCCCTAAAAGAAGGTATTTAATCTGAAATTCACTACTTTTTAGCTCTTAAAAAGAAAAAAAGCATAACATGTTTTAGGTCCCACTGTTTCAGTTAAATGCTCACAAGGGGCTGCTCAGCTGGATCAAGTTGTCAGTCTTACTCAACTGTCACGTCTGTGGTTCAGAAAGCCACAACTTGGAAAAGCTGGCACCAGTTCATTAAAGTTGCCACTTAAGACATTTTTCAGGTTCTATATAGACTAAAAATGTGTTCTAGCCAATCCTGCACTAAAATCCCCAGATACCCAAGTTAGTCTAAATTCCCCTTGCAAATTAATACAAACATCAACACAACTTTTTCCTTATAAATGAATGCAAAATTCTGACTTTATCATAAGAGACATATTGTAAGAATTTCACTTCTTCCAGGGAAATCAAGCAGAAAATTCTCCCCATAATGATTTATTCACATTATTTTTTCCACAATACAAAAAAAATTACAGAGAAGTGGGTTTATGCATTTTCAGAACAAATAATACAGATATCACAAAGACAATTTATGATTATTACAGATCATGAGTCATTACAAGCTCAAGCCATCATTTATTTGCAATAGCATTATTGAATGCCCTTGAAATCTTGCCACAAACCTACTTTACAGTTCCTCACATTTGAGAACAAGAAAGTAATTCAGATGCTTCCGTGAGACTGAGAATGCTTCTGACCATCCACCTGCAAAACTGCAGTTTGCAGACAGGACAACCAGATGTTTCACTTTGTACCTATCTTAAACACCCTCTGAAAGGCTCAAACTTGATATCAAAGTGCATTTAGCCACACTATGGAGGTTTTCTTATGTGTGTGGACACAGGGTGGAGTCGACACGTGAAGTGCAAGTACTTAGTGCACCACTTAATGTAAGTGCACAAGGTGTGACATTTTACACAACATGAAGCATATGTGAGTTAGTCAGGAATTTAAAAAGCAATTAGGTGTTGAAACTATACTTCTTTTAAATTAGAAAACTTCAGTCTTTTAAGTAATAGGACACACAAAACACAAGCAATAAAAACCACCCTCCATACACATGACAATATTTTAAGATTAAGCCAGATAAACTAATAAAGCTTATACAAAACAGATGTACCAAAAACCTTTTGACTGATTTTTTCTTCAGAGCTGGCTTTTGACTCTTAAGAAAAGAACATTGAGAAGCTATCTACAGAAGATAGCTGGGGATACATATGTGTATATTCACATATGTATATGGACGGCTGGAGGTTAATTTCAGGACTTCCATACTTCATTACATTCTATGAAAACAGCATTTTATAAAAAATGAAGGCAAGACATAAAAAATGAAGGTTTATGTATTTGCCCTGGCATGTCACTTCACATACGCTCCTCCTTCACATTTGTTCTTAACATCTTCTTAAACAGGACAACGTAAAATTGTGGGTTCTATACAACCTGAGCAAGTTTTACAGATTATCTGTCAGCAAAAAATATATCAGAAGTCTTACAATAGTTATACTTAAATTCATCTTCAAACAAAACCGAAACAGGTGACAAAAAGCCTTATTCAATAAATTCTTTCTTATTCTGGAACCTCTAAATAAAAAAATTCAAAAAATAAAATACTTGGTCTTAGATAGAACTGTGTATGCATTACAGCAAGTTCTCTGATATATTTTCACATGTATTCCACTTCTGTTGCACTCAAGGGATGACTCTGATTTTGCATTAAAGTGCCTGCTGAAGTCATTCAGGCTTCCCCTGCCACAGTTCTTGATGTTTATATCATTAGTTGTGCAAGATAACACCTAAGCTCTGCACCTCTCACTAACAGGAATCCACATTAGCAGAACTTTGCATCAGAAGGGATTACAAAGAGATCATGAAACATGCAGAAGCGTAAGAGTGGGAGACCCAGTGAATGATCACAGCACAACAGCACTTCTCAGAGCACTGTCTCCTCGGATTAGACCTGTCAGAACTCAGGTAGCCAAGCTGTTTGGCAGGGGTGCATAGAAAGCCATGCACATGGAAATTCCATTGAAGCAGGTGAACCCGCTGATGGAGGAACATCCCAAGAATGAGAAATACTTTAAAAACAAAACAGTCAATGAAAGAAAGATCCACGTGAAAGAGGACTACTTGCAAGTGACTTGAATTCACATGTGCAGAGACTTCCTAGAATTAGAAGTAATAATAGTAAAAAACCAATAATAAACCAGACAAGATACTGGGAACTACAATTTTGGAAGACTGCCTAGAGGCTCTATAGCCTACTACAAACACCTCGTTTGACAGGTGTCTTCCCGAGCAAGCGTGCATTGCAAACCTGCAGCCTTTTAACACGAAATGTTTCTAAAACTACCCCACCGCGCCAGAGAAACGCCAGCCCAGCCCTACCTGCCGTGGGAGACGGGGGCAAAGGTTTCTCTGATAGTTAACGCGTACGGCGGCGAGAGAGATGCTGGGCGCTGGAGGCGGGAGGGAGCGCGGTGCCGGCGGCGCCAGGGATGGCGCAAGGCGCGCCGCGGGAACAACGCGGCTCTGCAGGGGAGCCCCGCGCCCCCCAGGGCTTTCCCCGCAGCGCCCCCCCGCGGCCCGAGGCCGCCTGCGCCCCGCTGCCCCCGCCCCGAGCTGCCGGCCCTCTCGGCAGGCCGGTTCTAACCGGCCAGCGCCGCACACACCGCCCTGGCACGGGAAAGGGGAGAACTGCGCCCGATTTCGCGGAGCCCCACATAAGGCAACAAGTTCAGGGGAGCCTGAGCACCGTGGGAACGGGTGTTCCAAAATACAGCCGTGATAAGGGAACTCCCCGTCCGCCCATCCAGGCACCACTCTGGCACCACGGCCCCTTCACAGCTGCACACTACCCCACACTCACAGCCAGACGAGGTCTCTCTCTAGGGCTCTGTCCCAGGATTCCCACAGAAGAGTTTCAGACATCCAGATCCTGAATATACTGTAATCGTGTTTCAATAATTAAATCACAAAACAACAGCTGGAGCTGGTGTCTCCGAGGAGGGACCCTGAGCAAAGGAACCCCCGGGTTTATACTCTCACAGCCTAGGCGCAGGGATATCCGCGGTGTCTGAGCGTCCGGTTCCCTGGCTGGCACCACAGGTCCCCGTCCCCCTCGCCGTGCGAAGCGTCGGCACCTCACGTTCCCTTGCCTGGGGCTCCTGGCTCCGCAGAGCTCAGCTTGGAGCTGCACACCGAGCCACATCCGAGGAACATATTCCTCAACAGCCATGCTGGCAGTATGGCCATTGGTACAATCATGCTGGCAAAGGATGCAGCTGGAGGCTTTTCTGTGCCATCAAAGTGGAAGTTCACACTGGAAAGCTTGGTGGTTTAAAGGTCTTTTCCAACCTAAATGATTCTAGGATCTCCCCTTTAGGTAAACACTGCTATGGAGTGGGCACATCTATCGGCACATAGACCCTGTGCTTTCTCCCAGCTCTTCAGCAACAGGACAATGCTAACTGGACAGAACAATGCAGCAAAAAACCCCCAGCATTCCACCAAAACAAAAACCTGCAATGTAAAACTATCCCTCCTGCTGAGACACTGGTACTGGAGGCAGCACCAAAGGAGTTTCAATATGAAAGACCCAGCAGTATAAGAAAGGGTGTAAGTTTTGCCTTTTGAAAGAGTGAGAGGGCCAAGTGATGCAAAGTGGTCTCTGTTTCCATCTCTTCAAGAAACGTTCATGTTCCTTGAGATTAAGGGTGTTAACTATACATCCCATACTGAACAGAGCATATAAAACCTATTGAACGCAGCCACTAGCATGCACCAAATAAACATGACTATTTTCACCAACTTCCTCAACCTAACCCGACATCACTGTTTCATGTGGAAGCAAATTGGCTAAGAAAATACACTAACTACAAGAACACCCAAATATTTAGGGGGGAAAACCCAAGTACAAGAAGCTTCTTCTTGATGCTTAGAAGACAAATTTGTAAGATTATTTGTAATAATTTGTCTTATCCCAATGAAAACAATCCATTCTTATCAAAAAAGGTTAAGATCTGAGATACACAACTGAAAGCAGAATAAAGGAGTAGAGTTAGAAATCAAAAAGTCCAGCCTGCAGGTATAAAATAGCATACCTGCATTAAACTCATGAGAGGTAGTGAGTACTGGACATCCATGTAATACCTGCTAGGCCAATAGTAGGACACTCATAATTTCACACAAAAGCCTGCATAAGTAGGGAAGACAAGCCCTGTTTCTTCCTCTCCGTATGCTGTGGTTTTTATAAATGCAAGCTTTAGAACTACAACTGCTACATAGCTTTGAACAAAGAACATAGCCTAGAAAAAACGCACACATGGCGACAAAACAGTGAATTTCTCATTATGGAGTCATCTTTTGGCAGTTTACACTAACCACGTGTAAGGACCTAACATATCTAAAGGAATTAACTTTCCGTGTCTATTTCGAACTTAAAAAATATATTTAAGAGGCCATCCTTCATATAACTTACACTTTACAGTCAACTCCTAAGCTACTTGGCATTAATGGTTTCCTTGGTTTGGTTTAACTTCATTGAACCAAAATGTAATTTCACAGAAAAAACCCAACCAGGGGCAAATCAATTGTTCAATTTTGCAATAAACTCTCTCTATATATATATCAGTGCAAACTTGTTGTCGCTATTATTTTACGTAAAAATTACTTCAAAATTAAGTCATTTAACCTTTCTATAGTTTTGGTTTACTGGGGTTTTTTTAAAGGTAAAAATGTAAATGGTTTCAGTTATCCCCATGGTTTTTCTTACACATACCTAGCAACTTCCTGAGAAATGAAAGAAACAGTCAGTCTCTGGTAAAGTTTCACTTTTCTTTCAATCACTTAGGCTGTATTTTTTTGCTTTATATGGGGACTGGAGATCCTTTTGAAGCAATTTGTGGGGCTTTTTCTTTAGAAGAAGAAAATTGCTTTGCAAATTTCTGGGAATGATTTGAGGGAAGGAGATTTCAGAGTTTGGTTTTGATTATCTAGCATTAGTAAGAAAAAAATAGAAATATCTGTCAAAATATATCCATCAGCAGCTGAACATAAAACTGTTATGTTCATTGACTGAATACCGTATTATTCTGTTTGATAGAAAAGCCACCAAATTTTTACCATTAAGTTTTAACTGTTCTTATCTTGAGGTTAATGAAAGAATGCAATGCTTACATGAATTCATTAGGAGTTCCTGGGAAGACCAAGGTATTGCCTACCCCACAACTTCTACAACCCTCAGTCAGAATAAGGATCCGGGCTTCGTGTTGCTAAACTCTCACTTGTTCCAAGTACTGATATATTTATAGCACAAGATCTTCCAGACCTATGAATTTCTCCCACTGGTAGATTTTTCTTTAAATAAGATCCTGCAGCAGTACATAACCTGTATATCCATTTGCAAGCAAGTAGAAACTGCAAGAAAAGGCATCGTTACACAATCCCATAACAACAGAAGAAGCGAGATTTTTTTTATCTTATAAAATAATCAAAGTGAATGATGACAATCTTTATGTTGATATTTCCATATAAAGGACGTTAAAATAAGCAACATTTTAAAACCAAATTGCCAGAATAACAATGGCAACACTGCTGCAATATTGGATCTCTAAGAAATTGAGGCCTGGAAACTTTTACTAAAAGCTTTTTAAGTGCTTTACAGAAATACAAGAGTTGCCAATTGTTAATGCATAGAACAGCCAGAACACAGACAGTAAGTGATAACCAGAGACCAAGTACATATGTATTTCCAGAATTACTTGAGAACAGCAGACCAACATGTATTTCTTAAACAAATATTTGGGCTGATGATTTTTACAGCCATAGTCACAATCTCTGTTAAGAGTTGCTCTAGCACTACATAAAAGTACACATCTGTAGAAGAATTTCCTCATGTTTGAATGGCCAGCTTTTAAAAACATGTCAAAAGCATAGAAGTCAAATGGCAAGGGAATCTATATTCCACTGTTCAAAATAAGCTTCTTTCCGATCCCAAAACTGCATATAGCACACTTATCTTGCTTCCCATACCAAGCCTAACCTAACTAGTTCATTGTTAAAATTTTATACAAACCATGCATGTTTAAAATGCTACTGACCAGAGGGAACTATCATTATCCTTTTTTTCACTGCAACTTTCCTCCATCATTTCTATTACTTAAAAAAAAGAAAAATCAACAAAAACCAAAACCATGTTTAGTGAGTTCATAGGATAGGCTCCATTTGCAATAGCAAAGAAAAAGCTCTCCATGCCTACATTAAATATAGGTTCTGTCTTGGTTTACACAGCATTCATCTGTCCCATCTATTTCAGTTCTTCTCTTCCAAAATTAACTGGGTTCTTGACACATGGCCACAGAAAGTTTAATCTATGAGGCAAAATACAAAGTAGAACCTAATACTCAACCTGCTTGGAAAATCCAACTCTCTTGAGTGGCTGCATTAACAAGTCCATTCATGTGGATTGACATGCTCTAGTCTCTACTCATTGAGGCTCTGTTATACAGACCATACTACAAAAACTCCAGAACACTACATATATTGTGAAATATATTTATATTGCAGGATTTATACTAGCTGAGGAGCAATGGATTTATAAATCTCACATAATACATAGTCCTTCTATACAGAATTTCAAGTCACTTCTTTCTCATGACAAAACCACCATGTCAAAAGAAGGATGTCCCGATAGAGATCAAGAGTTAGGGAGTAATATTAAAAATAATCAAACAACAAATAAGTACTTAATTTTCTTAAGTTAGGTACTTGTTAACCATTTGTGCAACAGTAGCTAAATCAAGCTGATGAACAAATTCTTTCTCACAAGAGAAGTACTTTCTGTGAGACTTCAGAAAGTTACTCTTACCTTAGATAGTTAAAACTATTGTATCTATCTTCCTAACAGAGTATTATTTTTAAAAGTTAGATATTGTCTGTTTGCCCACATATATGTTGGGACAGAACTTCAAAACTTGTCCCTTCTTTTCTATGTCAAAGACAGAAATTATAAACTCTAAAGCATTACAAGATTCCTCAACTGAAAATACCTAAGTTTAGATTTTTAAACAGCAGTATTCCTATTTAAAGCATAATTAAATACTCCTTAAGTGTAAAGCAACAGCACTCCAATTCTTGGGCAATACAAATGTCTTTTCCCTTCCTTTTATTTAATAACTTGAATGCATTTCCACTTGATAATCTGAACATAACCAGAAAGAATAAATGCTGCTGCCAGAACTATGAAATTTGATTTGAATAGAAAACATCCCCAACACTACACTAAATGTAGTTATACTACAGTATTCAGGACTGAAACCTTCAACATTTGTGGCTTATAGAAAGACTGGCACCTGTATCAAAGGAAAACAAATTCCCTCCTGATCTGAGCAAGATGCCTTCCCCTTATTGGGGACACACAATAATTATATTAAAATCAAGGCAGGAGGAAAATTAGATACTTAAGGAACTTACTTATCAGACAATACATGACTGAGTATGGTTTACCATAGTAATATATCACATGACTACCTGTTATTAATTTCAAGTAATTCCTCCATGTAAATTTTGTATCCCTCAAAGAGAGTAAACATTTTTTCAGTAGCAAGCATAGAATGCTATTGGATATTGTTGCCATTGAACAAAGTAAGAAGCCTTTTGGTGGGTTTTGTTTTCTAATTAACACACGACTCTCTCCTGCCTTAAGGAGGAAGAAAAAATTCAGTAACAAAAACCAAACCACCAGATACTGCAGAGGATGTTCCCAGTAGAATTCCACATGAGCCAATTAGCACCACAGTAGTGTAGCTTTAAATACATAAACATTTGCAAAATGTCATTAATGTTTAATAGAAAACAAGAAAAGAGGCAGAGAGTTTGTACTTTTAGAATTTATAGAAAGGAAAGAGAACAGATATAGTCTAGGTTTAGTGAGGTTTTGGTTTCAGGGCTTTGAGCATAGGAGAAAAAATTCCAACTTTTGGGGTTAGATGTCAGATGAAATCTAATTTCTAACTATTTGGAAAGATACAGCATACTTGGATGAAACAGGGGTCCAACTAAGGTACTAAATTAAAGTTAAAAATTTTTTCTAGCAAGAAGGGGAAAAAAAACCCTAAGTTTGAAACCAAACAATTTTTGATTATTAGCAAATAACTAAACATAGTTGCTAAATGCACTGCTAGAATAATTAATTCTCAGTATATCAGAGTTGCTAAGTAAACAAACACACAGAAAGATGAAGGAACTAAACAAAAAATTTGTTGAGCCACCCAAGAGAAAACATCAATTTCTACCCTCTATGGAACATTTATGTACTTATGCACAACCATGTAGGTTTGCTTGCTAAATAAATGTAGTCATATTATCACAGTAAAGCTTATATAATTGAAGCGCAGTAAACAAGATCATAAAAAATAAAATAAAAAACCCAGAAGCAATACACAGCACACTGACTGCAACTTCAGAAGGACAGTGAACAGACTTCGCCTAAAAGACAGCAATCAAAGCAAAGTTACTGCTTCCACATACCAGCTCTGCTGCTCAGGCATTCTGACAATCACCTGGGGGAACAGCAAAGCTGAAAAGGCACTTCCAGGTATTAACAGGCCTACCCAAGTACCACACATTAAGGTGGATCTACGGAACAGTGTTTTATGAGTAGTAAGCTGTAAAGTTCAGACTAAGACAAAACAGTGGTGGCATAATTTTAAGTCGCATATATCATCAGATTTAAAGGATTATTCTAATTCCTGATGCCAGAAGAAACATATACAAGATTAGCATGTATTGTAAAAGATTTATGGAAGTATTCCTTATTATGGAAGAAAATTGCTATATTACCTATCTGAAGGAGAGATTAAGCCTGTTCCTGTTAGAAGCAAGAAGGAAAAAAATCACCTGCCTTTGAAGAGGAGAGAGAAGAAACTGAAATTTAAGGACCTGGCTGAACATAATCACCAAGGAAGGGAAGAATTCCTTTATTTAAAGAAAAGAGTCATCTGATGAGAACAGAAAGACTTTATAAAGACCACCTGAGTGCTTTCTTCACTTGTGACTTTTATAGTAAAAGACGACTAATTGTAATAGCGAAAGACAGGAGGATTCTTTTCCAAAAATTTTCACCAACTGGAATTCCTTCTTAAGGAAATGTAAAAGAGGCGTGACAACTATCATTTTGTCCATGCTAGGATTAGCTTTCATCACTCACACAGAAGAGCCAATTAAATGTGGTTAAAATTAAGAACAGGAGCTAAGTACACCTGAAAGGGAGAAGGCTCCTTTCCTCACACAACCCTCGTATTCCCTCCTTAACTCTGCTGTATGTTTTAGACTGCATTCTTATATTCCTCAAGGAGTAGCTCAAATTAAAGGAACAGTTCTGCATCAGAAGTGAGGCTTGCTGCACTTTATTATGTATTTCTGAGCCAGAGCATTAGAGAGGAGGAGCTAAGCATAGCAGAGACAAGGACTTCATACCACTGGTGCATTGTACATGGTGATTGCCCTAGGTGAAGTGAGGCAAGTGTATAAAGCCCTGGTGAGCAGGGGCACAAGGGACAGCAACTCAGAGCTTCTACAGGAAAGCTCTGCTAGGAGCTACATAGGAGATATTGGAAGTAGCTGCACCACTTGTGCTTCACCCAATCTTCTGGGAAAAAAAAAATATCTTTGACTTGTTTTGTTTAAAGACGTACAGTGTCTTCATTACCTACTAAGCAAGGAATACACATTTTCCAGTAAAGACTCCTGGTTTCCATTCCATCATATATTATAGATATCCACTCCATCATATATCACAGATTCAAACTGCAATATAGAGTCTTTACTGTAACTTGTACAGTCACCCTACTGTAGAAGCTACTGTTACTTTTAAATTAAGCATCTCTTCAAGTGAATTGCTTTCAAGCAAACAGCTGCTGGCTGCAAATGGAGAACAGCAGTATCTCCACAATCAATATATAACAGCTGCCTGACCAAAAAAAGTATTACAAATAACAGTTGAAGATACATATGGATATAGATAGCTGTATATATACATATTTAAAAAGGGCCGTAATAAGGAAGAGCAATTGTTTTAAGCAAGAGCAAATCAGTTAGCATACAGAGTTCTTCTCCACCTGATGGTGGAGATACAGAGTTCTTCCTGCTGATGCATAATGAGACTGCTGAAAATTCACCACAGGTCTAGCCCCTTTGAAGGATAAATGTATTTCATTTTAGGTGTTGAAAAAACACCTAAAAGGTAATGCCTTGTATATTATGCTCAATATACAAGCAGATTACATTTTAAAAAATGTGGTCAAAAAAAAAAAATTTTGTTCATTATCAAAATACATAGCTGTTCTTCATGCCAGAAAATAAGTTCAAAAAGAAAAAGCTTTACAAAATGTTAAGAACATAAAACTTATGAATGTTGAATGCTGCCTAAAAAGGAAACCCAAACAAACAAAAACCAAGCACAAAGCCCCCAGAATCCTAGGGAAAGTAAGTCCTACCAGACAGGTTCAACAGTTTTTTCCCCCCTCTAGTCTGACAGACACTTTCCCATGCCAGAGATGAGGCAGCTCGTCTGTGTCTCTATTAGCATTTCTGTCTTCTGGGGTTTGTTTGGTAGATGTGCCTCAGATGTTCCACATTATTTGAAGAACACGAGTGCAAGGCATTCTGCAAGTCATTTGTCACTACAATTAGGTATGCTCTACAAAGCTCTTCAGCAGAAACGTGCCTCTCTAGTCAGGCATCAGAGTGGGAACAAATGTTCAAATTAAGCAGGAGGCAAGAGGAAATCCCACAAAAAGCCTCATTAAAAAGTGAGATATAGCTCAGTGAGGCCCACTGAGCTATATCTTAATATAAATTCTGTGATAATAACTTTTCTGTTTATTTCCCAATATCCACTCTAAAATTTATATTGACAGAACTACTGAAACTGCTGAGCAGAGTAACAAGTGAGAAACAAGTACTGCTTTAATCCTAAATGATTATTTAAGGAGAAGAAAAAAGAAAAGGAGGAATAAGAATTTTTGTTTTTAAACAAAATACATTAAAGAAACCACCACACTTCTCTCTTCACGCTGGTCCATCATTAATTTTGCTGGAAAAGAAATTAACTAAACTTAGTGCTACACTTGCAAAAATGCTTGTCAAGTATTAACAGGCACATTAATTATCTTGAATACTGTTCAGGAATTGCTTTTACAAAAATAGGTTTTTCAGCATAAATGGTGCTCCAGTAAATTTAGCAGAGAAGTCATGTGAGCTTTTCAAGACCTGACTGGACAAAGCCCTGAGCAACAAGGCTGATCAGGAAACTGATTCCAGGGAGTAAAATAGCAACACCAAAGAAGAATGGCAACTGGAACATTTTTCCATCTATATTATTTTTCCTTATCACACATATTTTTAAAGGAAAGAGCTTGAATAAAACTCTGCATTCTCCAACAGGAAAATACACCCTGAAAGACCACTTCTCACTAAAGTGAAAAACAAAAGCAAACCCAAACATGTTTATTGCCTATACAAAACACAGTGGGCTTTTAACACAGAAGACAATAGAAACAAAAGCTGTGGACCCACTGCTAATATTATTTGTTTTAAACCTGGTGTGTCTAAAAACCTGATTGCTTTTTAAACACCTTGAAGCAAGTATAAAAAGCACAATAATTACTGAAAAATATTCCAAAAACTAGATCAGTACCGGACAGCCTTGTTCCCAATAAAGAAAAACTACACAATTCAAACATTTAAAGTTTGTAACTGGAGCACATTTTCTATATAAACATACAGAAATGTAGAAACATACATAAGCACCAAAACTTTTTAATATTGAACAAAACTAAAGTTGTCCTAAGCAGGATACGCATGCACAGAAGAAAAACTCACAGTAAAAAATTATACTAATGTTCTCAAACCCTCAGCCTCAATTTTTCTGTTTCATTTAAATGATTGATTTGGAGTTCCTACTCTAATGTTCAAAGATGTACTTGCCTTCCTTGAGCAATAGCAAGATACGGTGTTTAAGGTAAACTTCTGCAGCAACAAATTTATTATACTTTGAGAGGAAGAATACATCAGTACAAAACCAATTATGGCATAAAATTCTACCAAAGGACAGTTAAGCAAGTCAGTATATAAATAGAAATGAAAAACAGTAACAGAAGAAAACATGGGTACATGATATACTGGAGATGTTCCAAAGGTAGATCTTATCATGCATTCAAATTCTATTTTTTTGTATACTTCTCTTCCACAGAATGTATAAAATGATACAAAATAAAGGAAAGTGAGAGCTATGAGGAAATATTATAGAACATATAATCTAATTATTAATGACAATTAGTTAATACTGGAACATTAAATATTCTATTACATTCTATGAAGTACTATAGAACATACAAATAATAAAATTGTCTTGAATACAAAAGTCAACACAGCAAATAGCACATCAAGAACAGCACTTCAGTATATTCATCCTGTCATACCAATGTACTCTCTGTTCTCAAAGACCAAAAGAAAGCATGGTCTATCAGTTTTACTACTTGACTATAGAAAAGTAGTGTCTTACATTATTTTTGAAGGACAATTGAGATGTTGGTTGGATCTATCCATACCCATTTCAGCTCAGAAGTGCTTTAGTGACAATAGTTGCCCTGTACTTGACATCAGTACATATCTATTTCCTACCAGTCAAATCCTGACATGTAAAGCAGCCAAGAAAAGAGCATCTAGATACGGCACTGACTTCGGAATGAGAACACTGACTAAGGAACCAGAGATCCCTTCCATCCCAAAGCTTCCCACCACTCCATGACTGCCCGCGCCAATGAGCTGCAGTACCAGGCTACACCCACGAGGGGGCAGAGCGCAGACGCCCGCACATCCCAAAGGAGAGAGAGCCCCGCTCCCACCAACTCCGACTTGCACGGAGCGCTGACGGTGAAAGAAAACGTGAAAGAACTGTTGAACATACAGAAATTACACAAAGTAAATACTAAATGTACAACTCGAGAATTACGAAATGCACGGAAACCATATCTGGCTTCAGAAGTCTACAAGATGCAGATGACTGGGAGGCTATTTCCCCTGTTCTTGACCTCTTCCTTAGACATTCACTTTTGGCCATGAGCAGTTACTACATTGTATTAAAACAAATGTTCTTGTTGGATTTAACACAGTACAGACAGTCTTTTAGTCAGATAACTGATATCTGAAGCAGCAGCTCAAGGTGTGTTAACAGTACAATATAGACATGCAAACCAGAAAAAGATACATGAAAATCTATTTATGACACCACAGTGAGAAATACCTTACCACTTAGAAGCCATTGTTAACCACTGACTAGGATGGATCCATCAAGACATGTTCCCCGAGTCCAACGTTGTGCTTCAAGATGTAAAAGTAGACAGAAATGTAAACAGCTTTGAGTCAGCTGGTATATAGCCAAAAACTGGAGAAAGGTCTCCAAACACAGTACAAACAAATGAACTACAGAACTCTGAAAAAGAAAAGAGGAAAAAAAAAAAATTAAACCTTAGACACTTAACAGAGATGTAAACAATTTCCCAATGCTTTAGAATTCTAAATTGATTACTGAAAACCTAAAAACTATAAAAATCTATTTGTTACATTTGTCTTCAAAATTGCTGTTCTGCTCAGAAGCTAACTATTCTTAATGATTTTTCCCATGAAACAGAAAAATTAAAACTGACACCAAAATAACATCTGGTTTCCCACGCTCAGCATATTCTACATGTATCCATTCCTTATGAAGGGTTTTAATTGCACTTTAGTTACAAACATATTTTTATCAATCATATATAACCACTCTAAAATGCAAGTAATTCTGAATCAATTTTGTTCATATTAGTCCTTTTATTAATTTCTTTTCTGATTTTTTTTTTGGTTTTGTTTTTTTCCCATCTGCTCAGTTAGAAGGAGGATGTGGTCAGAGAAAGAAACAAAACAATACTTCAGCTGGGTCTTCCTAACAAAGCCTTGAGAACTTCTGGAGATTCCTTCACAACAGAAGTTTGTATGCAAGGCATACTTGCCACAACTTGCCTAAGCAGAAGTTTCTTTTTGTTCTTGTATAGTGCCAAACTACAGTAAAATAAAGCACTATAGTATTTTTAATTTTACCCTGAAGGCAGATTAAGCATTTTCAACTGCTTTTAACAAGTCAAGTCTCATCATGCAGTAGCAGTTCACAACTCCGGAACATCTAGTTTATATGTGGAAATTTTTTTTCTTCTTTTTAAAATTCACAGCTTGAAGAATTCCAGGAATTTTAAAAATCCCTAGTTGGAAAATTTTCCAGGAAAAATTTATAAAAAACTCTGTATATCCAACATGATTTTCAGTGCTCTGATGCAGCACAAATGTACCAGTTTCCTTTAAGGATGCGTGAACTATTCAATCATCACCAATTCTTTTATGTACAATTTGTTCCACTTCTTAATTAGTGTTTCCAAAAATACAAGAGAGACCCACATAAGCACAATCTAAAAGTAAAAAGCCACATCATAAAGATTTTTAAGATGTAGAAGAGAGCTTAAAAGTGAGACTGAGAGACAAGCAAGAAAATTAGGTGAACTTTTGCAAACAGGAGGCAACCTGATGTTTATATATAAACTAGGAATGTATTACACATTTCCTTGAAAAAGCAAGTTAAGTGTTTTAAAGAGTTAACTGGTTACAAATGGAAGCATTTACAGACAGAATTCTGACGGTAAATTTTACTTGTTAAATTCTGAACCTCTTTAATAAAAATGTCAACTGTTTTCCATAGTTTGTGCATTTGACAGTGCAGTGCACCAAATACACATCACTTTTACCTGTTCAGATAATTAGGGTAACTTAATATTGCTTTCTGCACAGCAGAAATTTATCACCTTTCATCCTACCTACATCAATGAACTATATTATTAGCTTTTTTCTCTTCTTTTTGCTCCCTTTTTTTATTGAAGGTAGGCAATTGTTTAAATCAGTTCATGCCAAACCTTACATTCACCCCAGTTTGAAAGGGACTGGGTCAGCTGTCCTTTAACTCCTCCCCAAATACAATCACTGGGAACAGCACTTCAACACAATCAAACCCATGTCTTATTACCCTCCATAAAATTGACAGAATACCCAGACAGAAATCCACCCTGGCATATGCTGGCATTTTAGCTCACTGCCCCAAGAAAAAGATACATTCACAGGTACATAATCCATTCTATTTAGAAGCTTCCCTGCCTGCTGCCTTCAGAGCAAACACAAACCCATGTTACCTCTTTACCACACCAGACTCAATTTCCCACTCCCATCACAACACCACCCAATAGCTGAGCTGCTTGAGGAAGGAAATAAAGTTAAGCTGAAAACTGACTTGACTGTCCAAGCTTTAGGAAGATACTGCCAGTTCAGCCAGCAGACTGTTTTGAAAGAGGCCAGAGGATGGGAAGCCCACGAAAACCCACACAATGTACTCCAGGTTTTTTGTACACACTGAACAATAATGAATTTTATATTGTAGCTGCTGCCCAGAACTTCAAGAACAACTACAGCTGGATTTGAATACAACCTGAGGTATTCTACAGAATCAATCTGATCAGGACTACGGAAATCAATCTGATCCGACTACAGGAAAAATAAAGTGTCAGTTAAGGTAGCAAAAAGGTCAAAAGTCTCCAACAGATGCCAGTGAAGCTTACAGTAGCTACAGCATATTGCTGGTTCATTTGGCTTCATTTCCTAATGGCAGCTGACAAGTTAAAATGTAACTACACTTTATCAGATTTGAAGTCAAAGGTATCACACAGATGGCAGTTTCAGTGTTTGGGGTTCACCGCTACAGCAGATTTATGAAAAGTTATGAAGCAGAACATGAAAAAAAGAAACATAATACAAGTTGAAAATAGAAGAGGTTTGCTATCATAAGGTTCAAAAAATAGTACAAAGAAAACTGATGCTACCTCTAAGTTTTCATATCTAAAAATTCAGAACTCCTCTAACAACCTGAATTGGAAAACAACTAAAAATCCAGCCAACTTCAAATCTGATCAAGTAACAGCACATGTAACTGCTAATTACATAAACTTCTTTTTTTTTCGGGGGGGGGGGG
>VWYI01022074.1:32643-43028 GCA_013399455.1 Anthoscopus minutus
TAGTCTTTTCAAGCTGTTGTATTATATTCACAGAGCAGCTGCTATAACATTGGCTGCTGTGCAAGACAGAACTCAACTTTAGCTTTTCAGCAGCAACTAAGACACTCCAATTCAGCGCACATTGCTAAGCATAGGAGACAAGGTACAGCAGATCACTTCCAAAAACTTCAGGAATAAGGATTAATACTAATGTTGCTGGAAATCAAAGTACCAGTACCTTCATTTAAGGAGACATATATGACACACTAAATTAGAGCCTTCTTTATAATTACTGGCCCAAAAAATTTAATAAGATGATACTTTAAAAGAAAGAAAGAAAGAAATATGAATAGTTTTAGCCATCTGCTAGAAGTGGTGTTTACATGCTACAAACCCTAACCAGGCTTCAATAAAATTTTTGCTTTTACACAGGTAGAATAAAGGCAGAGATGAACTCTATCAGTTTTTATGACATCATCTGAAAAATTACAAGAAACTTGAAGTTTAGGGGCAAACATTTACACAACGGCGCTATGGTCACCCAAACCCTTGACTGACCCATAACTTCAGCATTTTCTAGAGCTAAGTAACCTGCTGTCACAAGGACTCCTTGTGACACCACCCCTTGCGAGCTTTGGTCCTCTTGTCAACTTACACCACCCCTTATACAGGGGGTAGAAGGAAGAAAACAACATTGTTGACAATAAACTAGATTTATTATACAACACACTGATTATATACAAGACTTCCCTGTTACAGACCAATTACCCATTTTTTCCACTACACCACAGGGAAATGATACCAGAAGGCTGAAAGACTTCAAGTGGCTGAAAGATTTCCAGCAGCTGAAAGATTTCCAGTGGCTTCCATCAAGTGTCCTTGTTGTCCCAACCTTTTCCTCAGCAACAGCATGTACTACTAGACTATACTGAGCTTATGGCTTGCTGTCCTCCCAAGTAAGTGATACGGGTGACTGACATTAGAAATAGCAAAAAGAGCTTGAGAGCACCTGAATATAATGGAAATTTTTAGCTAATTACCTCATAAAATTGGATGTTGTAAGAATAAAAAGGGGAATGAAGTTTCCCAGGCTCCTTATATCCAAATCTACTCCATTTCCCTACTGAAGTTCAGCACACTGTGTCTCAACAGAAGATTTTTAGTAACAACTTGGTTCTTTTGCTTCCTGTAAAAGTATTAAGTATATTATAGTGTATAACAATAATCAACATCACTAACTAAAAATGGTACATGATGAACTGAGTGTTACTAAATGCTGTCAACACAGTAGTCATGCAATATTCTCCCCATTTCACCAACCATCTCCTTACTGAAGATTACTTACTTACTTACTTACTTACTCCTTTTTTTCCACTCCACAATCCACACAACCAGTGAGGCTGAGTGGCTGCTGATCAATTAACTGTGAGGAACCACAGAAGTCATAAATAGGAGAGACACAGGGTCACTAATGCAAAAACCAAGCCTTCAGGGGGCTTGGGCAGGGAGAACTTCATTAAATAAAACATTCCAGCTGGAAGATGCATAGATCATTGGCATGAAATTAATGTAGGTTCAGCTTTTACATAACCGATATGGAAATGAGATAACTCTCACAAGGCATATCAAGATCACCTAAAAGGATTCATGAGACAAGAAGAAAGAACTGCATATCTTGGTCATAACAAAACTTTGGAATATAGCCAACCACTGGCACCTGAGAACTACATGTGTTTTACTGGGTCAACACTCTCTTCTTCCAAGAACTACAAACAGCTCTCCATTTACAAACCGATGAAGTTCAATTGAAAATACTCTCATTTGTAGTGAAGAAGGATTTGCAAAATGAATTTGAGGGCTTGGTACTAAATGTGCAATAATTTGACCATAATAGTTCAAACTTAAAAATGGGTTATTTGAATTCTCTTTTCCTTAGTTAGCGTGAAAGGGGACTACGTAAGTGAGTCCCAAATCATATTCACTGGGCCAAGGCCACAAACCCTGCCCATTCATTGAATCTTTACCTTAACTTTTTATCTTTTAGAGTCTCATTTCAAAGTACTAGGAGTATGCCAAAACTCAGACTGTGTTTTTACCACAGCAGAAAGGATATGTCCATCAAAGCCTAGGACCTTTTCAGTCTCTCAGACTATTCTCTTTAGAAAAATTGCTATTTTCTAGTGGCACAAGACAAGGAATCCACTTCCTTCAGAAAGCAGTGATGCAGCTATATCTTCCCAAGGTGCTAATGACCTCTGATTGCTCCTTTACTCCGGCCATTTTCTGATTCTTGATTTAGAGGAGCGTTTCCTCAGCTGTAATACAGAACCAAGCCTTTTTGGCCCCCCAAAAAGTGACCTTAACTACCTTCTATTACACCAACTATTAATCCGGATTAGCAATCTGAGAGAAAGTATTTCTCTGCTGCTTTTCAAGAAACTGCAGCGGAGAAATACTTTCTCTGCAAGTATGCAATCTGCAAAGGACCAAGAAATTACAGTTCTTTCCTCTTAGCATCAGAGGTTGTAAGCAATTGAGATGTTCAGACTACCTCAAAGAAACGTTGCTTCCACCGGGAAAACAGCTAAACCTAAGTCACAGTCTGTGAAGCATTTAAAAATTTGTGCCAGAACACAAATATTTCCAAGAGAAGAAATTAGTAAAAACCCCAGCTTGCCTGTCCCCTAGAATTTATCATCACCTGTGCCTTCTTACTTCATATGTGCTAGGAAGGGGAAACAGCAGACCCTTACCAAGAGCACCAACCATTATCTTCTCTTCAGATGCACTGCTGCCTGCAACAGTAAAACACAACAGTGCATCTGGAGTGTTTGCATTCATCTGAACATCACTGCTCACCATCATTTACATTAACAGTTTCAGCCACAGGAAAAGGGAGAACTTCCATGAGTGTGCAGTATAGGCAAGAAACGTTAAACTCTGACCTCTGCACCACCACCACTATAGCAACAACTGAAAAAATGCAAAAAATGCTAAATGGCTTTAGAAACTAAACTCCTTTTTTCCCTTTTTACCAAATAAATTGCAAGCACAGTTAAACCAAAAATGAGCGTGAAAGTAAATAAATTAGATCCAAAGAACCAGACCTTATATCACACCTTCAAACTGCTTTTGGCAACTTCTTATTTTTGAAAGTACCTCAAACCAAAACCAACAATCCCTTTTTATTCAATCAGCTTTTGGAGATCAGCATCTAGCAGGGTTCAAGCACTTGAAATTAAGGAATGATAAAAAAATCAACATCCTATGTAGAACATTTCTTCCCTTAACAAACTGTTAAGGCTCAAAAGACATCTTTTTTAAAAAGTGCCAAAAACTGTAAAACACTGACCAGTTCTGTCACCGTATCTATATAAAGAAAAACATGGCAATTTTTCTTAGTTATAACATTAGGAGGAACCAAGACAAACTTTATGCACATTCAATACCAAGATCTATATGAATTAAATAAATAAATAAATAACACCTCCCCACTGCCCCACCCACACCAAGAAAACCCCTCACCACTTTACTCCCTTGAACAAAGAAGGAAGCTGCTTTCCCCACCTCCTCCCCCTCAAAGCATCTTCAACAGAGGTTAAGCTTAGGTCCTATATATAAAACACCATAGTTCTTCCAATATGTTGATCAAAGATGAAGTAGAATATCAATAGGATATAATATAGCAAGTATAACACCAGTTGGCAGATTTTTAGCAACTCTAGCAGTTGCAGAAAAACATTTCAATTGATATATCCCAATCCAGGGCAATTATCTCTAGCCTCTGGAAATAGAATACAAATAGTGCACAAAAAGCAGTAGTACTAACTGCTTTTGATCTAAAATTATCAGAAAGGGGACTTTGTTTTACCTGCAGACCATCTAACCCATTATTTTTTCTTAAACTGTAGAGTTCAGAGTCTGTATTTACACAGGGTGAGATATGAACTTGGTTTTTCACTTTAAAAAAAGCTCAAATGAGGCCAGTCTGCATTCTTCTGCATACAATAATATAAACATTAGGGTAGCTGAATTATTCTTGTATTTTGTGCCTAAAAAGGCACAAAACGTTATGAAAGCCCTAGTAATTTCTCTCCTCCACATTCTAGCCTTCCCATAATAATCATATAGTAGTTTTCAACCAACTGCCTGCAAAATTTAGAACGTCTTGTGTCCCAAATATGCCAGTTCTTAAACTTGGCATATCTGCATCACTGAGCTAGTCACAAAGATTTTATGCCTTTAAACTATGTAAGTTATATGCAAGAGTTTTATATGGTAGATATGGTTTGATGGGAACATACAACAAAAGCTACTTTCAAATTATGGAGACTGGGACATACTTGAAAATGGAACTATTTGTTCTTAATTTTAAAAAGCAAGACAAGAGAACAGCAACTTGCACTATGGCCTAACATGGAATTCACTATGCAATACCTTCTTTAAATCCCCTCCCAGGAGATACAAGGTTGTGCTCCAAACAGGATCAAATCAGTTGCACACAATTTACCTTAGCACCACAAAAATACAAGTACAATCTGTGACTAACTGATGGTTTGTTTACAGATTTTGAATTACAGACTATAATATCCTAGTCTGATCATGACTTACAGGAAGAGAAGTGCTCATAAATGCTTTTAAATAAGGTTAATTTTCCCCCTAATACAGCAAAGGCCCAAAACTATACAAAAGTGTTAAAGAAACGTGCAGGTTAAAACTCTCAGCTTCCTGCACCAAAAGCTTGTTCTATTTATTCTGTACTTCTGCTTACCCATCTTTCTGTTCCCACACTTGCCATCCACTAGTCTTACCCTCCCCCCTATCCATCTATCAATTCTGCAGGTAGGTGCATATAAATACATATAAATATACACACAAACACATGTATCAACTTGATCTGAAAAGACATCTCTGATCCCCGATTTTATATGCAACATCTACCACCAAAGTAATTTCAAACAGGGTGGCAGTGGTAAGGTTTAAACTGGAGAAACAGAGGGAATGGGGCAAGATTGCCATAATTTCTGTGTCAAGAAACAAGAGTACCAGGTTTGCCATAACCAAGTGAAGATGTCAGGGAGACCTACACATACTGCTACTGCTGCAAATAATAAGGGCACTCATTGGCAACTCCTTTTTCTATTTGAGCCAATGTGAGGTACCCAGGAGCCCCCCCCAGTCACACCAACAGCCATCATGGGACCAGTGACTACTCATCACCCTGCCCCAGGGAATAAACAGGGCAGTCTGCATTGCACAGGGCAGTAATTCTTCAGCTTTTTGGATGACATTGGTTTTGGATGATGTCTACAGAGGTAGAGACCTTAGTATTTTTGCTTACAGCAATTTTTTTTTACATAATCAGCATTACTGGCAGATCAGTTCAATTAAAAATCATGAAAATTCTGTCAATGTCAAAATGTCCAGCTGCCATGAGCACAACCTCAGCAGTTCTTTCTGATTTAGCACAAGGGCAGAAGTGGTGTTGATAAGACTTATTCACATGAAAGATAAAAATTACTAGGAACACTTCAGCTATCTTCCATGCTAATGCCTCTAAAGAGAATCACCCTTTGTCCAGGCCTACTGTTAGTTCCAAGTCCTGTTTAGGACACGGGAATTTCAAAAGAAGATGCTTCTTTGTTTTGCAAAACTCGACAACACCAGTGGAGAAATAAAGTCACTCTTTGCAATATCAACTTCAAATACAATTCCTGAGGTCTCATTTTATCAGAACATTCCCAAGCCTTATAGTATAGATATTCCTTCCCTTTCTTAACAAATTAACCTCTTAACAGTCTCCCACATTGAATTACTAGAGCCTTATCTTCTGGATCAACTACAACAAAACTATCTCTACTTGTAGTTTTTTTGCTCTCTCCAGCTCTTATTTTATAAACATATTCAACATTATATTCAGTTACTCCAAACAAACAAACTTTACTGCATATGTCTGACAAAACCTATGCAATTATTGTCCTTGAGACCACTACACAAAAAAAAAAAGCAGTGAAAGTTCAGTAGTAAGAAGTCTGTGAAAGGCTAAAAAAATAGGATTGCATACTGCAAGGCAGGTCTTATCTATAACCTCACAAGGATCTTTTTAGCACACACTGTTTTATTTTGTGCTCTTCTCCCTTGCTTACTTGCACACTGCTGGGCTATCTCTGAGCTCCTTGAATACTCTCTGCACAAGTGTGGCTAACATCATGCCCACTGGGACTCAAACTATAGTAAGCCCAAGGATTGTTGGCAAAAGTGATACTAAAACTGCATTTAACCTACAGCTTTTCTTCCTCCTTAATGTAACATACTGAAGCAGTAATATTTTTTGTTATATGTTGCAGTTTATGAAGACAAAGAGGAACCTTGAGAGGACTATGAAAGGCAAACAGAATCCCCAAGGTTTACCATCAAGATACACCCACCAGAGTATTAAAAAAATCTTTATAAAGTCCCACTGGAACATTCCCCAGAATACTTTATAGAAGTCTGGCCAAAACATGCTAAAAAGATTAATTAATATATGAAGAAGGTAATTATAGCATTTTAGTAAGATAAGGTGAACAAGAAATCCCACCTGAAAGAGTCTGGTTTAGCAAAATTATACTATTACTCTCTAGAAACATATTCAAGATAAGGGGAAAAATACATTAAAAAGAAAAAATTGCTACATAAGATAAAAAATAATGTAGGCCACTGCCACTGATAAACTGCTTTAACATACAAATTGTAAATATTCCCCAAGTATCAGTTATTTTGTTTTGAAGCAGCCTTCCAATACTTAGCTGAAAAAACACACGAAGCTTATTTTATTACCATGACCATTTCATGTAACTTCACTTAAAAAAAAAGTCTAAGAGAGGGGGAAAAAGGTCCAAGCCAGGAGTCTTCTCCCATTTTCTCGAATACAGAGAGTAAGAAGAAAATAGGTCACTACACAAATTCCAAAGTGACCACCTGCCCCACTCAAGTGGCATGTCAATAGTCCCAAGCCTACTGCTTGACACTCTTGTGTGTAGCTATGTCAGGCTAGGCCAGCCCCAGCTCTTCAAAAGTAAAGATCCCTTACACCTGTATGGATCAGCTGCCAAAGCAGCAGCTGGAATGACGGAAGAAAGCTCCTCCTGTACCAAGGTCTGTGCAAACTCCATGCAGCTCAGCTTTTACTATTGTCACTAACCACAAAAAACAATTCATGTTGCTTCTGGTGACAAGGGCAAGAATACCTATGTAAAGAACAAACCAATAAAACCCAAAGCTTACAGCAACAGTGTCAGGGCACCAGACCCTTGTACCAGATCAATTTAATTTCAGAGAACCTCAAACTCAACTTTAGAAGTTTGGTTTGGTTTTGTTTTTAATACTTGTTCCTCTTCTATTTTTGCATGCAAACATAAGCCACTAGGAAAAACTAGGAATAAATACAAAAATCCCTCTAAATAGAAGCTATGTCCAGAGCAAACACCGCTGTTCAACCAGTTCAGGGGGATTTTTTTCCTCTGCTATCTTCCAGTGATAGTATTGGACACTTGCTGTTTGCGACTGTATTCTGTCATTCTTCCTGGGAGGTGTTCATGTCAGAGGGAATTAGGATTATAATAGATTTGGGGGAGGGGAAGGAAGGAAAGGAAGGACAACTTAAGTCTTAGAAGAGACAGAGGTATATGGCAGTGCACAGATACTCAGACAATTAACTCTCGAGCACTGAGGATAAGCAAGCTAAATGCTAGAAAAAACTGCTCTTTCAGTCAATATAGAAAGGCAGAAACAACCTTAGCTGAGTCAGTCTGGCTAACTTCTATTACTAGAGTTCATCAGGATTTAGAGCAAGACCAGACAAGAATAACACTGAATTCTAAAACCTCCTAACCTTGTATCACTTCTCCATCCCACTGTGATTCCTGGGAGGATTATTACAGATACAGAAGTTGTAAAGGTTCAAAGTTGTTTGGCTGTGAGCATGCAGAAGCTGCACAAAGCAGCAAATCACAGCCAGGCTGTGTGCTAGGCCAGATGCGCTCCCACTGACAGATAAGCTACATCGCATTTTCTACTGGTAAGGCAGGCCAGCAACTACAGGCACAGGGTCACAAACCCTGAAATACTATGCTCATTTTTCTCATAGCAACTCACATAACCCACATGTACATATAGCTTCTTCCTCCGACACAATCTGCACAGCACCTATAGTTCCTTTTAAACTAAGGCTTAAATGTGGGCAAAACCTGCTAAAAACTCACGGCACACTAAGCTAGAAGGAGCACATTATACACCCATGTTCCGTATTATGCCAGCCCACTGAAGCGAAAAGTTTGCCTTCATGTCTCTTAAGGAGATCAGACAAAGAAAATTAAACTTGTCCTTTGGTCCTTTATGCAATGACAAAGTAGTCTTCACCTGGCAAGACGAGAAAGACAAAACTCCCTGAAAAACAAAGCTAGATATAAAATAGGCAACTCCTGCCTGATGTAGAACACACTGTTTTCCAAGTTGTTTTCCCTGATGCATAGCCACTGAAGGGAATTATAATCTTCTTAAGTTCTTAGAAAAAGTAAATACAGACAGCATGATCTCAACTGTATTAGCAAAAACTTTCAGCATACCAATTAATTTTATCACCCTAAAGACAAGTATTCACAGAGAAATAAACATATGAGGACCACTCTTGAGCTGTGGAAGCCTAGCAGTATGACTCTGCAAAGCGTTAATACAGTAACATGAAAAATGAACAGTTCTACTTTTTGCCTTAGCCTCTACAACCTACAACTGCCCTTCTCAAAAGCATTACACAAAAACTAGCTATCACCATGCTTTGGTTCACTTAGGCCAGTCAAATAGAAACAGAATTAGTTGAATTTTCCAACTTTACCTTAACTAACCTCACAGAAGAATTAAACAACTTTTCTTTTGAAATCATGCTCAGCAACAATATTCTGCAACATACCACCACTATGCTCCAAGGAAACCACTTTCAGAGAAGTCAGCACAGACTTTAACCAGATCAATTTTGGAATATAAATAAGGAGTCATTCACAGCAGCAATTTGCCCAGGGAAGTCAGTTGTCTACTGGCAACAACCATCATCAAATACCACTAAGGACCTTTACAAGCCACATATAAAGGAAGCTTTTGACACTGAAAATGTTGTTCTCATCTTTAAATACGTGGCTTACTAAACCTGCAACACAATTTTTACGGAGGGCCTTGCTTCCTTCCTGAGATAGTGTCACAAGATAAGAACCAGTGTGGTTTTACAGCACTTGGTCAAAGATCTTCCGCAAAGATTCCGAAGTATTCGGCACATATCCTCAGCATGACAGTAACAACACAGAAGCAAAGTGACTGAAATGGCCTACTGAGGAAATGACCCAGTGAGGAAATACTTCTTAAGAAACTACAGTTAATTTCACTCTTTGTTCAAGCCTCAATCCATAAATCACCTTCTTTCCCAAACTACTCTATATACTCCATGAAGTCTGCAGCAGGGAGATATGCAGTGCATATGCAAAGGAGTAAAGAACTCATCTTCTGGTTTAGTATATTTCTTCCTTAATGTCCATTTGAGATTTACAGTTCTGAAGGAACTGCAGGTTATACTCTTGCTACTTCATCTCCAGATTGTCTTACTATTCTTCAAGATTGTATCTGCTGTTTGCTTTTACAGCTCCCTCAGTATGAGTTACCACCAAAATAATTGAGATTTGTTGGGTTTTCAGGGTTTCTTTATGTTTTCCATTTGATTCCTTAGGATGTTTTCGCTAGAGCTACCCTGATTGTCAGACAGTGATTTCAACACACAAAGTGAACTTGCACACTGAGCAACAAAAATTATCACATTACCAAAATAATAGAAACATACACATGAAAGTGAAGAGGGGAAAACTAATTAAGCCCCTACAATACTTCCAGCTATACAAGCACGCCCATCTAAAGCTGTAAAATCTGTGGAAGCCGAAGACCATACACTTGGTCCTAAAACATCTCAGAGCCACTCCATCAGCGAGGCGCTGCACGCTAAGCGAAGGGCGCGCACACACGGCTCCTACTTTGCCGCTCAAGTCTCCCAAGTTTCACCCGAAGGCGGGGGAGCGGGCCAGCTGCGCGGAGGGCGGCACGGGCGGCCGGGGGCGTCGCTGCTCGCCCGCACCGCCCTCCCCACCAGCAGCCGGGACGCGCGTTTCTCCGCCGGAGCCCCCGGACACCCCCAGGCAGGGCGGAGCCGGGAACAAAGCCCAGCTCCGTGCCACCCTCCCCGCTCCGTCCCGCCATTCCCGGCCGGCCTGGCCCGCTCCCAGCCCCGCCATCCCCTGCGGCGGCGGCTGCCCGGCGGCTGCGCGGCCCCGCTGTCGCGGGGGGCGGCCAGAGCTGGCCGGACGGCTGCGGGCGTGAGGCGAGACGAGCCA
>VWYI01022074.1:43477-85997 GCA_013399455.1 Anthoscopus minutus
CCCCCCCCGCCGCCCCATTGGCAAGCACCGCCCCACCCGGCCCGGCGCTCACTGGGGCAGGCACTCAGCACTCACACGGTCCCGCCTCCAGGCTTCCTCCCCGTTGGCTCCCGAGCGTCCGGCCCGCCACCGAGGTACCGCCCCTCCGCACTTCGGCCAATCGCGAGGCAGCGAGGGGCGAGCCGAGCCCCTGATTGGCGCTGCCCGCCTGCTTCCCGTGGCTGTGATAGGCCGGGGTGACGGCCGGTCCCGCCCCCAGAGCGCTCCGGGAGCCGCTCTCCCCGAGCCGCCCAGCTCCCGCCCGGGCAGCGCCCTGGCCCCCGGCGGCTCCGCGCTGCTCCGCACCGGCCCAGCCCGGCGAGGAGGGCGACCCCTTGAAGCTTCCACATCCCCAGAGGGAGCAGGACCGATCGCTGCCGTTAAGAAGGCCGGTATCATTAAGGTAGCCGGGAATCAAACGCAGCGGTGTGGCTGGGAAACGTCAAGGAAGTATCCTGGCTACTGAGGCCCCGCAGAGCCTGTGCCGTCAGGGCGCTCCTTTCGCCCGTAGAAAGCGGTCGGAAAACCCGCCCTTCCCCCAAGCAAATAAGGGCAAATATTTGTGTCTCGGCCAGCTGCACAAATGCTGAGATACTGCCTTTTTGCCAGGAATTATTTGCGTTGTTCTACCAACGCGAAGCGCCGAACTTCCCCCGCACAAGCAGCCTGGCTCCCGGGAAGCCTGCGAGGCAGGGCAGGGCAAGCTGCCGCCACTCCTGCATGGCATATAAAGCACTTGGACTGCTCTGGCCATTGGATATTCGCTTTGATTTCATTTAGTTCCCACAGGCGCCAAGCTGCAAGGTTTATCGCAATGCCCTGGCAGCGAGTCGGAGTAATAAGATAATTCACAACATCATCCTCAGAAAACTGAGCTGCTACTGGGACTGGCCAGGATTTCACTAATACAACAGGTCTGGTGGTTGGAAGTAACAATGTATTTCTAAATAATGCAAAGACATGGGAGACAATGTTAATAGAAACAGTACCAACATTAACGTTTTAACTGGTTAGAAAGTAACTATATTTTTTGTTAAAGTGCCTCAAAGCGTCCAAGCTTAAAAGAAAAAAACAAAACCAAAACAAATAGGGGGAGGGAGAAAGAAAGAAAAACAAATGCATGTAAAGTGTGATAACATAACACAAGATTTGCAAAGCAGTAGTAGAATCCTGAACTCAACATTCCCCCACTGTTAAACATAAGCCTGTCATGCAAGTACTGTATTATAATAAGCATTTCCAACAAAATGAGAACTGAGTGAAAAGTACAAAGAATAAATGCACCAGCACAACACCAGTTATAACAACTTGTATTAGAAGAAGTTGAAAGTTCTGTACCACAGTTTTTTACTATTCTAATTTATTAGGAGTAAAAGCCCCTCCATGCTCAAGTACTTATGTCCATGTGCTGCATACCCTTAAGACAGATGATGTACATCAACTTGCAGAAACCAGTAGGGAAAGAAAGCAGGAGAGGAAAAAATAGGCATCCTGGTAGCTGAGGTTAACTCTTTCCTGTAGATTTAAGAACTTTGTGGAGTACTTTTTACTGTATTTTAACAATTGTACAACAGTCCAAACACGGGTGATAGAGCACCTAACAAGAAAAACAGGATTCATCACTGCTGGTGTTGTGCATAATTTTAGACGATTGATTGAAGCAAAGCATGTCATAAGCTGCTTCTGATTTTGAAGTTATTCTGAGTTAGGGGCTCAGTGATCCTCCCAATAAATGCATGTAACTGAGACAAGAGCACCAGAACTTCACCACCAATGAAAATCAGACCACTGCTATTTAACCCTGAGGGCCTGAACTTTACAGGATGTACAGTCACTTTCAGAACTCAAATGCTCCTTTACCTGCCAGCTTTACAAAATAGCTATAAGGATTAGTTAACATGTAAAGAAATGTTCAAAACATATTACAGTACCAGTTAATATTAACAGCAATCACTATCTATGTGGGTAAAGGCCTTACTAATTGAGGTTTTGGCTATCAGCTCCCCAAAGACACCCACTCTTGATTCTTGCTGATGTACCACAATGCTTCAGTCAAATAACTGATTCTTTGTTTGCCACCAGTTGTAGTAGTTACAACAATGCTCTTTTTTTTTTGGTATGAGGCACTGTTATTTCTTCACTAGGGAGAGATTTTTCCAAATAGAGTCCTGTTAACTCTTGGCAGCCACTAGAACCTCTCAGCTGTTGCATTTTACTGTATTGTCCAGAGCATCACAAAAAAAACAACAGGGAAAAAAAAATCACCATTCACAATATTCTATGTACTTGAGCACATACACTTCCAGTACTTGTTTTGGAAACTTTCCTTACCAGATCAGCATTTACCCCAACTCTTTAATATATCTAATGGTTTTAGTTATGTCTTATACAGTATTGTAAAACTTAACTTGTTTGTTGGGCCACCCCTTTGTTTTGCAGTGGAGTTGTATAAAACCTATCACTGACTGTTAATAAGGGGACGAAAAAGAATTTATTAGAAACATAAACTTTTAAACCACTTGACAGACTGCATGGAGCTCACTCTAATAATTCTTTGATCTCCACCTTCAAGAGTCCTGAATATTTGTTTTGCAAAGTACTGCAACTAGAAACCATGTGACTTTCACACCTTCCAACTTGTTAACATAAGTAATCAGTTCGTCTTAAGAGAATCTCATCATCTGAAAGTTTTAATTTTTCCTTTGAGGCATCTTCTTCACAAGAAATAACTTCCAATTTCTGAAGGTTAACTATCAAGTTTTTGTATTACATTGTTTTGAATCTCAAATATATTCTCCATCCTTACATGGTACTAAGTCATAAAAGATAAGTTTAGAGATATAGATATGTGAATTGTAATACTTTTAAAAATAATTTTTACTCCAAAAGTGGCCCAAAACCATATAACTTTATGCTATAACTAATAATCTATCATTTTTCTGTTTAAAATGACAAGAACAGCAATTACAAAACAGCTGCTGAAGCACCAAACCACCATTTGTGCCTGTTGTTAAAACAAACAGTTTAAGATCTCTGAGAGTTCTTCTCTTAAGAACTGCTCTAGTGCATAGCTTTATAAACAAAAAATGGCATATTGCATAATGGCACCTGTTAAAGCAGAAAGTAGAGAAAATAGTATTCAAGAAAGGGGTTAAATATATAGCCATAAGCCTTGCAAGAGAACAACATTTTATGTTTATCAGAAGGACTTGGTGATGCCATCACCAATTGTAAATAGAAGTTCTCATAGCTGCATGAGAGTTAGCATGAATAAAAAGGAAGCTGTAAAAATAGACCAGAAGGTCAGAAAGGGTGTCCTTGTTAACATTTCTTTCAAGGAATGAACTCCAAGAAAGCTCTTGAGTACAGAGAATGAACTGCCAAGGATGTAGGTATGCTCTACTATCTATGCTGCATATGGCCCTACAACTGAAGTTCTAAGCCAACAAATGGATGTATGTAGCCAGATGAATCTTTAAGTATATCACAAGCAAGCTGTACTAGGTAAAATTTCTGAATGGATGGTAAAATTACCAATTTGCTGCATGACTTTAATTATTTTTTTCCCATTAGAAGTCTAAGAGACTTGAAGACAGTGAAGTGAGAAACCTGAGTGGATAACTATTAATTTTGCAATAGAGAAGCAAAACAGAAGCTCAGAGTCATTATTTTCTACAATGAAGGAGACTGATTGCCATTTCCTCCCCACTGAAGCTCCGTGTTTAGAGGAGGTGCAATCTATAAACATGTCCTACCCCACAAAAGTTCAAACTTTGAAAACCCATTGTATTCTTTGCCTAGTGTGTACTGAAAGATAAGTGGAAAAAAAGCATGAAATAAGTTGTCTTAATAAATGTGCTACTGACCCATAAAACTGTCTTGAGCCGATGAGGCAAAAAACTTCTTCCTTACAACTAATAATATGTATCATGGACAATCATGCATTGGAGAATGTTTCATTAGCATAGGTGACAAGCAGAGATAAAGATTGCCTGATAACACCAGTTACTTCCAATCTCATGCAAATTAGAAATTTATTTATTGTATGATGAGAGGTACGAATAAAAGAACCCCACTGTACATAGTTACTGGTTCTATCCACCCATCTTGTTTCAAGAATTCAATCTCCTCTATAGCTTTCATTAGTCCATTTGCCCTAGGCCCTTCACATGTTCACAGCATTCCTTTTATAGTTCTGTACCAATTTTAAAATCACCTTCAATCTCAAAAACCTTCCTTATCCTACTTTCAGGCATGGACCCTTTTTCGTACAGCCATCAGAAAGCAGCAAATTCAGCCAAATTCCAGGGTAAAGAGACAATGGCTTCCTCTAGGAAAGGCATAAAGGGAGCGGTACATTCCACAGGCAAGTACGGGCATATCAGGATACGGTGAACTCAAGCCACGGTACTGCTTTTTTACAAGAAAATGCTAAGGTATACATTGCACTATCAGAAACATATTGTTTTTTCCTCAACTTTTCCTTGTTTCTCATAAACTGCAAGCACCCACTAAATCTGCCATTTCCACAGCACTAGCTAGAATCAAGCACACAGCTTCCTAGTCTTCGACTCCAAGACAATCCTAACCACCAAATTTATACCACCTTTGAATTCAAGAGTTACCCACCAGACCCCTGCTTACTCCTCATTCAGAAAAACCCTTTCTTTAGGCAACAGAGATCCTTTCCTTTTAGGATTCTGGCCACGCGTTTTTAGCATGCGGTTAACAAACCTGTGGTAACGCGCCTACAGCCGGAGCTGGGCAGGGCCAGCCCAAAGCTTTGCCCTTTTTCAGGAGCAGGGCCCGTGCCGGGCGCGGGCAGCACCGCCGTGCCCAGCCGGCCCCGCTGCTGCCGGCCCGCGCATGCGCCCTGCGCCGCCGGCGCGCACTTCCGGGTCACGGCGGCCATGGAGGCCGGGCAGGGACCCGGCCCCGGCGGAGATGCGGCCGAGGTAACTGCGCTAGTTCGGCGTCCCTGCCGCGGGGAAACCTGGCGAGGCTGGGGGCGGCGAGGCGAGGGGCGAGGAGTCGGGTTTGGGCCAGGGAAATGGGATTCCTGTCAGCCGCTCGGCCGCTCCTGCCCTGAGCTCCCCGCGGAACCGGTGCCCTTGAGGCCTCTCCAGGGCCGGGCGGGGATTCCTGGTGGGAGATAAGGAGGTGTTCACGTCTGACCGTGAGCCGGTGTGCTCAGGTACAAATGGCATCCTGGTCTGTATCGGGAATAGTGTGGCCTGCAGGACCAGGGAAGTCACCATCCACCTCTATTCGGCACTGATGAGGCCACACCTCAAGTATTGTGTTCAGATCTGGGCTCCTCGGTTCAGGAAGGGCACTGAAGTGCTGGAGCATGTCTAGAGAAGAGCAGCGGAGGTCGTGAGGGGTCGGGAGTACAAGTCCTATGAGGAGTGGCTGTGGGAGCCGGGGTTGTTTAACGTGGTAAAAAGGAGGCTCAGGAAGACCTTAGGACTGTCTAAAACTCCCTGGAAGGGGAGTTCTTAGCAGGTGGGGATCTGCCTCTTCTCCCAGGGAACAAGCGATAAGGCAAGGGAGCATAGTATTAAGCTGCGCCAGTGGAGGTTTAGATTAGACATTAGACGGAATTTCTTCACAGGAAGGGTCATTAGATATTAGAATGGACTGCTCAGGAAGGTTCTGAAGTCACCGTCCCTAGCGGTGTTTAGGAAAAGACTGGAAGTGGCGTTTAGTGCCACTGCCCTTTTGACAAAGGTCCGGTCGACAAAGTGATTTCTGTCCTAGATGACCTCAGAAGTCTTTTCCAACCCGGTTGATTCCGTGATTCTCTGTTCCTCTGGTGCCGGTGGGAAGGAAGCACAGCTGTGCTTCTCCTGGCCGGCCGGTGCCTGGCAGCGTGCCCGGCGGGACAGGGTCTGCACCTCCGCACAAACCTCACACGCTGGCAAAACAGCTGGTCAGCTCTCGCTGAATTACATCCGTGTGGACCAACAACACACCCTGTTGTCTTCGAAATCCTGAGAAATACTTCAAAAAGGTTTCAATGACCTGTCAGATGGCAGCTATTTGGAAGGCTGGTTGGAGGGACCAAAGCAGGCTTTTCTGAAGTAAAAGAACTGAGATGAGTCCTGACTATGCACAAAGTATTTCCTGCTCATGTCATTTTTAGAAGCATTGGATTTTTTAAATTATATGTTTCATGTGACATTTATGGATAAGAGGCACTGGTTTCTTAAGTATAAGCTGAGTGAAAGCATGGAAGGTGTGAAAGTTAGGCGTTAAGATTTTTGACTGAAAAATGCCCCCAAACTCTTATTTTGTTCATTCTTCTCTAATCTATTTCCCTAATAAAAGAGGGAAGTACCTAAGCCTTATGTTCCGACAGAGGAGGAAAGAAGACTTCTCAAGGAATGTGCTGAAGAGAGTTTCCGGTATAGAGGTAAGTTCATTTGCTGCTAAACGTGGCTGCTTTCCTTCTACCCTTAGCTCTTGCTGTTGCCTGAGGCATTACAGGGGGCCTTGGTAAATATAGCACAACAGTGCATTAACAAGTTTCACATTTACTAGAACTGTGTCCAAGCAAATGCTAATCTATGTAGTATTTACTAAGAGTTTGCAGTGGCTTTGTAAAAGGTGCAACATAATTTCTAAGTTTTGTGCCTTAGAAAAAGATCTCTTCATATTTTAATTAATGTGCCTATTAAAAGTCTGAAAATTGTTTCAATTTCAATTAATGAGTTTCATTTATATTACTGGATTCTCTTTTATGTGTTATTCTGCATTTTTATTTTCAATTTTTATTGTTATCTTTAACATGCAAAAATAAGAGTGTAGCTTATAATCATTACTTTTCATCTTTTTAGAGGCTTGCAAAGAGTACAGTATATAGGTAGTCACTCTGTTCAACTTTAGGAGAAAATTGCTGTGTCTGTGCATGGTTTCTGATACCCTAAGGTTCAAGGTATACTTGATTTTTGTACACCTGGCATGAGGTTTGAACAAGCCTTCTGATGTGATTGTTACCTACTGTTTTGTCACACACTAGTAGGTTCTTCCTGATGCTGATAGGTGGCTTGGCAAAAACCAGGACAGATGAAGAATTTAGCAGCTGATTTGCTAATTTTAGCACACTGGGGCTCTGATTTCTCATGGAAGTCAGTACATTCAGGGACAGCTCCTAAGGCATTGTGATTCTGAATTAATGATTCAAAGTTCTGGTTTGTCTTTCTTCATTGGTTTGGCATTCTCCTCATCCACTTTTATACAAGTTCTTGGAAATCTTAAGCAATTTGCTAAAACGTAGCCATTTTCTGTATAATTTTATAAGTGAAAGAGGTAGGTCCATTAGTAGTACAGTGATGATTGGTTGTGGTTTATTGACAATTTGTCTTCTGGAAGACAAAGAAGAGAGAAACTTGTTTGTTCCTGAGCTGTTTTGCTGCTTGGCAATGTAGCTCACTGCCATGTGTGTCTTTATATAGTCACTGAAGAAACCCTAAGTTTGTTTCTGAGTTAGTTTTTAACCCTTTGAAAGCCCTAAGGTAGTTTCTTGAGTCATTTCTGTTTAGGGAGCTACAACAGTAACAGTTTGGTTTTTTCAGGGGTTGTGTACTCGCTGGGAAAGCCTAAAGTCCATTGCTGTTTTCTAGGTCTCCTGTTTTGTTTGCCGGTTCTGCATACTCATACTAGACTGTTGTATTCACATATTGCTTGAACTCCCCTTTGCAAGAGTCTGCTTGTGTGGCTGTCCTGAAGTCCTCACTTTGTATTGTGTCAGCTTTTGGTATTCACTGAAGTTACTATAAATTTGTGTGTTTTCAGTTTGTTTATTCAAATCTCAAGCTGTAACAAATTTTACTCATTCTTACAAACTGTCAGGGCTTTGACATAGTTTCTCTTTACAGCTTCTGCCACTAGTCATTTCACAATTCAGTTTAATGTGTGCTTTACTGGAGTTACTAGTTTGTAATCACATTATTGTATAAATTCTTACACTCTTAAAAATTTACACTACAACCTTCAATTTTATCCTTTTCACTTCAAATCTTGCTAACAAAATAAAATCATGCTGATACAACTTTTTTCCCATGAAACAATTTTGAGTACATTACATTACCATCCTTCTGTGCTGTTGGTATATCAACCTTTCATTTTCCCTAGCTTTATTTTGTTGCTGAAGCAGAAAATGTTCTCTTTTCCCGTAGCATTGATGTTTCCTGATTTATTAATATTGTTTTGTTGGAGTTTTTTTCCTACAGTTGAATAATTCATATTAATTTTTAGGTATGAATCCAATTTTCATTTTGCTGAATTTCTTTTTTATTTTTTTAAATTTTTAGTTACTATTCAGGTCACTTATATTCTCACATGCTAGTATAGCCTGGTTTTGGTATATGGAATGTTTATGTTAGGTTTATAAATAATTTCAAACTTCTAACGGTTAAGACTGAAATTCTCTGTAATAATTTTTGAACATATTTTTCTTTACACATCCTCCCTCCCCTTGTTTTGTTGGGCGTTTTTTGGTTTGTTGGTTTTTGTTTTGTTTTGTTGTTGATTTTGTTTGGTTTTGTTTTTCTTTTACAATTTGGTTTCAAATATGTGCTATCATTTTGTATCTCAGAAAATCTAGAACAGTAGATTTTAGAAAATCTAGATCTGGAATCTCTAAAAGCATCAGATTTTTAATATCTAATACGCTGGAAGGTTTTATTCTCTATTCTGAAGTTTTGCAGTAATCTTGCTTTTGCTTTGAACCAAGGAGCCACTATTTCTCAAAAGTTACATCCAGTTGCATTTACCTTAAAAGTTACATCCAGATGCTGATTGGACTCCTTATCTAATTTAGACCTGTCAGAATTTGTGAGGGAATTAACTGTTAATTTGCAAAGTATTCTTTATTACTTTGCTCTCCAAGAATATAATTTGTCTTCAAGTATGAACTTAATTAGAAAATTGTGTGCATCAAAACACTTCAACTGTCTAGTGCTGTTGCAAAAATTTCTCTCCTAGAATACATTGAGCCTTTTTGTAATATCTACATTTTTATACTTGCATGAAATTAACTTTCATTATGGCATATCTAAATCTTTTAATGTAAATAACTTTAGCTTTCTGTCATGTTTATTACTTCATTGTCTCTGTATGTTGTGCAGGGGTGGTAGTCTTTGTGAGCAGTTGCACAGTAATCTTCCCAGCAAAATAATTATCATTGCTTGAAAGAAGCATTCATTTTGTTTTTTGCAATCTCCAAATGCTTCTTGCCTCATAAAGTCTTTCAATATAATAAAAATTGATGTGAACTGTTAGGCTGGTTGTGGTCGGCAGTGATGGTCTTCCAGGATGTTGTTTTCTCTGCATTCCTGATCCTAACCCCAGGTTGTATAATGTGATCAGTAAGCTACAGAAAAAGCTGCCCTGTTTTTTAATTTGCTGATGAATAAAACATTGCCTAATTTTAATCAGTCTGATATATAGCTCTATAAGAGTTAAACTTTTTCAAAAGTTCTTGCGTTAAAACATCAAGACTTTGATTATCAACAGTTTTTAGAGTCACTGGCCTCTATACAACTTCCTTCTGTTGTGAAGAACTGTGTATGCCTCTCTAGCTTAAAGGTCTGCACCTCGGTGCTGTAGCAGTTGTAGCTAGACCTGGAGTCTTGTCTGAAGAGCTTTATTCCATCTGACGCTGGCTTTTGTATTTTAGGAGGCATGAAGTATAATGCAGGCAGGATGACTCATTAACTAGTACCTTGTAAAAACTGGAATTGACAATGTTTGATAATATATATACACTTTGTTAATTTTTTATATATATGTCCTTATATTATGCAAATAAGCTCAAGAAGGCATAGAAACTCTCATTTTATTTCATATTTGCTACATGTGATTGAAAATATTGAAAATTGTATTTTAAGCAGCGTTTTTTTTTTCTTCACAGCTTTTCCTTTGGCTGCAGTGAGCATGCTTGGTACTAGTTTCTTAATTAGAAAAGGTAAAACGTAGAAATACTTCAGTTTCATCTTGATTTGCTCAGATGAAATATCTTTCTGCTGCTAGGAAAGTTATTATGATAATATAATGTCTAATCTACTTATAATTAAAAGAAGTAGAGACTCTGCAGCTACATGATTAACAGTTTCTCAACATAAAGAAGCAGCTGAACTTAAAATCAAGTTCATATGTGTTTTATGTTGTGTGACAAGTGCAGTATCTCACTGATTATAAGACCATATGTTCTCAGTCTGTTAATAGCCCTGTAATTAAATATGATTAAGAAGATAATTCCTAGATTTTTTGTTATTTTAGGAGAAATTTAAATATTAGGGGTTTTTTAAATTTTTCTTTAACATGAAGTATAAAAGAATAACCTGCTTCTACAAACATACCTACAGTTGAGGTTTTTCAACTTAACTCTTAATATCTGATTACATGTATCTTATGTAAGATCATATCTTGTCTTAATGTCTGATTTTGTCCTCACTTTCAGGTGTTCTAAGAGATAACTCAAGATTTGGCTCTTTTATTAAAGTTGCATGTGAGTAAAAGCTACTTATAAATTCAGCTTCTATTCATGCTGTATGTTCTTTTTCTGAGCCTTTTCCTAATGCAAGTGTGACCAATGGTTTTGAACTAAAAGATGAGAGAGAGATTTAGATTAGATGTTAGAAAGAAATCCTTTACTGAGGGTGGTGAGGCACTGGATAGGTTGCCCAGAGTGGTGGTGGATACCTCATTCCTCTTTCCAAGGCCAGGTTGGATGAGGCCCTGAACAACCAGGTTTAGTGAGGGGCATTCCTGCTCACAGGAGCAGGGCTGGAACTAGATAATCTTTAAGGTCCTTTGCAACCCAAGCCATTTTATGATTCAGCAATTTATTCTGAATTTGCACATATAATGTCTGAATTTGTACTGCACATTTTGGACAACTCTTGTTTATAAGGTTTATATAAAATTGCTTGATAAATGTAACATAATCATTTAAGATAAAAATGTTATAAATAGAGACTGTGCAGCCTTACTTTAATTTACATTGCCAGAATACACCCACCACTCCCTTCCTAATTTGAAGGTCTTTATTAATGTACCTCATGTGTCCCATTCAGGCTATTTTAATTACTTTTTTTTTCCTGGACATTATGTATGTACAATTGTAGGAAAAAAGCAACTTCACGTGAATGATTTTTGGATCAAGTATAATCAAAAATAAATTATTAACTTAATAAATTAACCTTTTCAATGTAATACAGGACAGTAAAACAGGAAGTTGCCATCTTGCCAATCTGTGCAGATACAGCCAGTTTACTTCAGTGGGAAGAGGGTAAACCCCATGATTTGTGGTCAAGGAAGTGTTGTTTAAGCAGATAAATGAATGTGAGAGACTAGGCCTCCAGTTGTTTATGATAAATTCTGGTTACTTTCTTTGAACACCAAACAATGGTATAACACAAACATTTCTAATAAATAATAGAACTGCTATTTCTTTAATCACTCCTGCACATAAGGGCACATTCTTCTTATTTAATAGAACTAATTTATTGAAATCAGGGGAAAAAATAAGGTGCAGCTCAGCTGGTCAGGGTGTTCTGCCTGTAGGAATTACAATACTTTTCTCAGTAGTTTTCTAGGTACTCTTGATAATTTACTGAACGTTTTAGTTAGTCATGGCTGAGTCACTGCATTGACAGCATCCCCTTCAACACAGCAGAGATCTATTGTTCCTCTCTCTGTCTTTGACAAAGAAGGTGAAGACGCCTGTGCCTGTACGTACTTCATGTTAGTCTGCAGTGGAACCTGGCCATGTCTAATCAGCTTCTCTAAGATCTTGTCACAGTGAATGTAGAAACAAAGAACAATACCTAATTTACTGTGCTAACTTCAAAAAAGTGGATCATCTGGCTGTTAGTTTTGTAATAAAATAAACCAAATACTTTGGCCAGTGATTACTTTGAGTGAAACTTCTTCCAGAGCGATACTTCCCCTTTTCTTTAGTAGAAGGCCTCAAGGAAAAGAGACTTTGTCTTTGTAATTTATGCAAAAGAATAATCATCTTTTCTGTTAAGCTTTATTTTGCCGAATATTTAGGCAAATATTCTTCTTAGGCCAATCTAAAGGCTTGTAATTTTTCTCTTTGCACATATTTATTGTATATGAGATGTTTGGGGGTTTTTACCTGTTAAACAGATGAACCCTTACATTCCTTATTTGTAAACTTCACTCATACTTGTGGCTATTCTTTATTCCCTTGGAAAAGGACTTTTACCCTTCTTTTGGAAATAAGACATTAGAACAGGAATCACAGTTTTAGTACCAGTACATCAGGCTAGGGTAAAATGCTCTTTGTATTGATTCCCAGGCAATGTCATCTACAGATGAGAATTGTAGGGGATTAACATTACTGATAATTAACTCTTTCCCGACTTAAAGATAATTGAGACTCTTTATATTTAGGAAGTACTCATTGCACATGAAAGTAGTAATTTTCTCCTATAAAGTCAACTCGAAAACTGTTACCTCCTACTGAATCCTTCATACACCACTGACCTACTCATAAAACTTGAAGGAGCCAGTTGATGGAAATTTTAAGTTTTAGGCCCAGAAAAAGCTATCTTGGTAATTTATTCTTATGTGCTTTGCAGCAGATGGAAGTAGCTCATGCACTAAATTGAAACCATTTGCTTAGTGATTACAAGGGTTCAGCTAATTCAGTTGTTTGCCCTCTGGGAGCCAAATCACAGAATCCTTTACAGAAGATACTGAGTCTACTGCTAGGTTGATTTAGACTTCTCGCCATACTAGTAAAGCCTTTTCAGGATTCGACTGTTTAGATGGATTAAATTAGCAGAATTTACTGCCTGTATTTATTTCTTATTGGTTTATCATCTTTGATAGTTAATTGTGATTTCTGGATCCTGGGGAAAAAACAATGCAATTATTTTTTTTGGGTTTTTTTGTCACCTTTCATTCTCCTACTACTAGCTGAAATCATCTGATGTTCACACCATGTCTAAATCATGGATTTATGTCTCTGTTGAGCTGTTGCATTTTGTCATAGTACCCTTTGTCTGCAGAAGAGGCAGAGATGATTACTGCATGTTTTGGTGTAGATCTAAACTGGGTGTCTTTCTTTTTTTCAAGATACTACATGATTTATTTGAAATTATGATTTTAAAACAATGTTGGATATTATAGTACAGCATGTAAACCCATCTTTTTTTCTTTTTAAAAAGTTGCTGGAATGTGTGGATACCTGGCTGGAAAGATATCCTACTTGCCAATCTGTAGCGAGAAATTTAAGAAACTGAAGGATTCCCCAATAGGAGATGTTCTACGACAAGCTCAGAGACATAGTTCACCTAAGTAAGAATTTAAGTATCTTTTAAGTTTAAAACATATTCTGAATAGGGTATTTTAAACACTAACAGATCAGTACTACTTTTGCAGCTTTCCAACACCTTCAGAGCTGCACCTTCTCTCATTGCCTATTACCTCAAATCTACCACTTTCAGGAATCTGTGTCAGTTGGCAAGCCATAAAATTTGTATTTTGAGCTCTTTACATACAACTGATCACTTTGAGGAGTAGAAAAATAAACATTTTACTTAGCAAACTGTATTCCTTGTAAAATTAAGAATGTTTCCCATGATATTTACTTACAGAAGTGTGACAGCACAAGTTGACTCCTTAGTTTAGAAGTAAACTAAATTAACTGAAATAAAATAGTGTTACATTCTGGAAGTTTTTCCCATAGTTTAGTTTGATTGAAGTAGGAAAAGGGTGGAAATGATTTCAGTGTTTATCAAAGGAAAGAGCTCAGTAAACAATATCAGTGCAGGAAGAAGCATGGTGGTCAAACTTACTGCTGTTTGTTTAAATCCTTTACATCTGTAACAGCATTATACTGTACATATGAGAAACTCATCAGGTTCTTAAAACTATTTCCTGTTTTCTTCCAGAATGTTTTCTACTTCAACTGGTTTTTAATGCAAACTGCTTTCAGAATATGTCACTTAAACCCTTGATTCAAAACTGGGAGAATAGTGTTTGGATAGAGCGTAGTAGTTCACCTGTGTATGTGCTGAGATTTGTAAAATGTTTATAAAGGATTTGCTTGAATTCTTAATTACACTATAAATTCAGATTTATGAGAGTTTTTATTTTGTCTGCAAGATTTACCTTTATTCTGTAATGTTTATGGTTTTATGACATCAAACAATTTTAGGCATCACCACTTCATACGTTTACTTACTGTATAGAATTAGCTGAATTGGAGTTGGACTTGTCCCTTCATCCCCTCCAGTTTTAATATGAAATTGTCATGCTCATTAATTGTGTTTACATGAGAACTTAAGTACTATCATCTTCTACACCAATAAATTCCTTCAACCGTTAATGGCCCATTTGCATCTGTAAAGTTTTATTTCCTAAGTGATAAATTCATTTTCCTTGGTTAAGTAAATAATTTAAATTAATTTCAATTGCATTATTATCCATACATACCACCATTTTAACCCAGCAACAGAAATCATTACACTTTCCTGGGCATTGTATGCCTACTAATTAATGTATTTTGGTAATTTGATTTGCAGTTAAAGACTCATAGGGAACTTAAAGATTAGGTAGTTTTTTGAAAAATGTGTTTGCATCATAACTGAGGCAATAAAGTGGCTTTGTTCTGTATGTTTATTATGAGAAATAAAGACTAATTGCAACTGTTTTTCATAGGAAATTAAAAGTACAGCTAAGCAGAAATTAAAAAAATAATAAAATACTCTAGAGATGTTGTAGTGGAACAGAGTAGTGGCATTCCTGATAGAGGTACGTGTTGTTTAGTGGCTTGCAAGGCCATTCTAAGAATATGGTGAATACTTTAAAATATCTGGCACCAATTTTAAGAATATTCTTTATATGATATTACCTTTCTCTCTCAAGAGAAAATTCATTAATATTTTTGCAGAATTCAGCAACTTGATAAATTTTCATAATTTAGTTTTTCTAAGATAGCTGTTTGTTCTCATTCTGCTATTCAGTCCTGATCAATTACAGCACCTTCTAATGATGAAGGGTTTTAAATATCAAATTCTTTCTGAAAGAAAGGCTTTTAAAAGTAATTATAGCTCCTACCACCACTAGTTACATGGGCACACCATGTACTATTTGTGTCTGATGTGAGGTGTTTTTGTCTGAAGATTCCTTGGGAAGAGGATTATAACTTCAATTACTGTAAAGTGCAATATGATTTGTCTCTTTTCTCTCCTGTTCTGGATGTATGAGCTTACATTCTGTGAAGAAGGGAAGAATGTTGGGGAAGGGACTATAGAAATCATTGCTATGTAAAGAAAACACCCAAAACATCGCAACAAATTTTTAAGATGATGATTCAGTTGGAAACAAAATTACTTAAAATGAAAGAACATTTTCTTAAATTGCAAGTATTGTTGCTCTTGTAACATTTTTAACTTTAGTATTTTCATGTTTAATATTTAATTCTATTCTTTTCCAGCCGCTCCAGTCGTAAATCTGAATTTTCAGACACACCTTCTCAGTCATTTACTGAGTCATCTTCTCCAAGAGCTGGATTCCCACCTTCTTCTAGCTACTCAGATGATTACAGCTCAGCAGATAAAGCCTTCTCAAGTTATGAACCCATTCCATTCAGTGCTTCTCTGAATGAATCTTCACCTACAGGAATTACTGATTATGCTGTTCAAGGTGAGTGTTGGTATTTAATGGTTTGTACTGCAAAGACTCTTGCCTTTCTTTTAGATCCTGCTCTGACTAAACTATGTATTCTCACCCTATGCAAGCACACATGGCACAATATAGTGGTTCTGAATGAAAGAGCTGAAAGAATTACAAGAGCTGTTATTACAAAGAAGATTAATATAAATTTTATTTTGTGTTCTAACTGTAAACTAGATTTAGGGTTTTCTAGCTGAAAATTGCTTTAATTGCAAGTAAAGATCCTGAATTAACTTACAAGGTACAATCTGTTGTGGAACTAAATCTGAAAAAAACTCAGCCTGACTAAAAGTTCTTTTTGACTGAAAGAAAGGGGAATGTGCCATCCCTTCCCTGCACTGAAAAAAAACACAGTCTACCAATTGTCTGCTGGCCCTTCCAAGGGGATTGCAGTTCCACCCTCAGTGGGGCTGTAACTGATTACTGCTGTAACTCTGTGACATTAAACTTTTTAAAAAAATTTTTTCACAATGTAACAAACATTTGTGCCTCCTGGGAGTGAATGGATATTGTGTTCTATCCACCAACAGTTTGATTTTCTCACAGAGAACTAAAATGGTTTTCAAGTACCATGCAGCTGTTCCACTTCTTCCAGTATGAACTGTCCTCAGCTATTGCAGGGGAAACACAAGATTCTGAATTCAGGTGTCTCTGGTACACAGAGGAGGAAGTTACTGTCAAATGCAGGGTTTTGTACTTTGAATTAGTTTAGATTTTTTCAACTTACTTATGAAAAATGTTGTATTTTGCTAAAAAAGCCCTTTCATGCAACGTAGTTTTAATTATATGAAAGTATCAGATATTAATGTGTCAAGAAAATTGTTACTGCATTTCATCACAAATATCAGTAGTTGGTAAAACCTTTATTATATAACCAAGATTCTGCAATATAAGTATAGATTAAAGGATCAAATGTTTATCAGGCATCATATGATAGATACTGTCCTAATTCTTTGAAAGCACGATTTAAAGCCTTAATAGAAACCCTTGAGCTTCACTTAGATTTCTCTTCAGAAATCATATTTATCTCAAACGTATAGTCATCGTAAATTTTAGGTAAAGTGACCAGAGCTATTTTATCCCTCATCTACCACGTGATTGTTAGAATTTCTAATGGTAAAATGAAGAAAATTAATTAACAGCCAGTGTTTCAAAGCAGTTCGACAAAATTAAAAGGATAAAAGGAATGGAATACTTGAACACCATATACATTCACTGTTGTATATAGAATTGCACCTGTCACGCTCCTTTTAATTTGGGATTGAGCAGTAATTAACTGGTATTCTAGAACATGTTGAAGCCAAATTTTGGTGTGTTATGCCATATTTAGTATTTTTCTGTTTGTTTTGTTTACAGAACCTGCTCCAATTCCAGAAGAAAATCGTAAAAAAAAAGGCGTCACATACGAGGAATTAAGGAATAAACACAGACAGACATACGAAGTAATGCAGCCACCAAAGGCAGAAATTCCAAGCAAGTTTTCACAGGAAAAACCAGCTAAGGAAGGTAATATACTGATTTACAGAAATGCTTGCAAAATTCAGATATTTGCCATAATGTTAAAAATGGTTGCAAACACAAAGCTTAGGTCTGCATACCTTTTAAGCAATTTCTAGAGTATCTCATATGCAGGTATCTCATATGTGATACATACAGTCCATAGTTTCCTGGTTCAGATTAATTCTTTTTTCAAAAATTTTGATCATCCAATAGAAAATTTTAACTCCTTTTCTCTAGCCATATTGATTGGTGCCAGACTGAAAAGCTCATAAGTTTTGCTTCATTGAGTATATTGAGCAACCTCTTTCAACAAAGAATTCTCTGAGCTCAGAGCCATACCAAAGAGCTGTGGGAGGGGGGGTGTGTGTTTGAGATAGCATTGTTCTCTCAAAATAGAGCACATGGTTGATGGTTTGAAGGGGAGGGTATTTATTTTTATGAATAGTTTCATGTGGAATTAGTGGATTTCTATAGAGGCATTGTTTGTAGAAGTTCATTTTCTACTTTAAAACCCAGAGGAAGGAAACAGTATTTGGCAGCAATATTGAGATTTGTTTTCACAGTGAAAAAGAAAACTTTACAGAGCAAAATAAGAATGCAATGTCCTGAAGAGTAAGACACCATTCAGACAACTTTTTGACTCCATCAACTTTTTGAAAAGGAGACACAGAAGCAATTAATAATTGCTTGCTTTATAACTTTTTTAATTTAATGTGGCATCTGTAAAAACAATTGTAGCAAGAGGAATATTTTGCCATTTAACACACTGATAGACTAGACACACTGAATTGTTTGGGTTTGTGTGCACTGCCCAGTCTTGTCAGCCATGTTGCAACAAGACATTTTAGGAATAGCTGTTGTCTTCTATTAGGCTTAATGGGTGGTAATAAGTATAGAAGAATGCATTAAAGCAAAAAGTTCTGAAGCAGTAACACTAAGCCTTGGAACAGTGTTGTTTAAGAGTGTCAGTCTCTTTGATGCTTGTGAATTACTTTCTACAGATTGTCTATCTTTGGATAGATCTGCAGCCTTGAAAGAAAAATTGTAAACAATTTTTGTGTAATGATTTTTATCTGTTATTTCAAGGATAAAATGTTTTCTCTTATGTGTCTGTGCCAAATGAGACATGAAAAAATTACTGAAGCTGCGGTTTCAGATTACTTTTCAATTCCATCAGCTGACACTTCATGGATTTACACAATGTTTCTTTTTCAAGATATTTCTCCACAGATAGAAAGCCTAGAAATGTCACTTGCAAACTGTACACAGAAATATTAAGCAGCATTCTGAAAACCGTGCCATATTCCATGGCAAATGTGGCTGTGAAACGAGAATGTGCATTTGTTACTTTATTTTTAGTTACTTGAGATATATAAAAGACCTCTATAAAATGTTGATCAAATACTGCATTCTTTCTATTATACTTCTGTGTTCCATTTGAAGGCTGTACTTGGGCTTTGAGAATAAAACTGAGCGGTGTGTGAGATTTGTAAATAGACTTCCTAAAGTATCTCTTTGCATTTTTCGGGAAAAAGAGTAAGGAGAGCATACAGAAATTCAGGAATGGTTCACACAAACAAGTACATTTAAATCTGCAGTTCAGGGATTACACTGATGTTGTGGGCTAAGATCCGATTTAGCTTCTTGTGTCAAACTGGATGTGTTGCTTGCTGTGTGCTTGTTCATACTTTGAGTCACTACCCCTTGGTTCATCCTCTTATCTCTGTGTCCCTAGCAAATGGGAGACAGTGATTTCTGCTCTCCCTTGCAAGGACAGAAGTGGAACCAAACCACATTTGAACCAGCTTTAAGCAATCCCTAACTTCCATCTGCCAGTGCCTTCTAGCCCTTCCCTGCAGCAGCACAAATACGTGCCTTTGCATAGTGATCTAGACTGGCCCATTTTCCAGGGAATGAGTGCAGCCTGTTCAGCTGCTGTGGTTAATAGAAATGGAGGTCAAATCATTCTTTGAGAGAGCTTCTCATTGTACCTCACTGCAATATCAGTCACTCCAAAGAGATCTGTCAGGGCATTATGCTCAGTTTGCTGGTAGCTCACAGAAACAAGGACCAGGCATTTTGCTATATTCCACTTGTTCTGCTGCATACTTACTAATAAACAATGAGCTTAATAATCAGCTTCCAAGTGGATTTATAAAGGGGTGCCTGACTAGTGTCAGCATTCCTACTGGATCAAATGGAGCCATCCTTAAACTTTTTCAGTTATGGCAGTCAGTTACAGAGGACTTTGCAGCTCACTTTCAAGAGAGCCTGTTTTCACTTTCTGGTTGTTGTTCAGTTACAGTAGCATACTTCTGAACAAAGCCGTTACACCACTACCCCGGTTTTTTTCCTCTCTGACTCAATCCTATGCTAAAGGAAGCTGCCACATAATAATGGCTGAGTAGTTTCCTAGTAGGGATTACTGATTTGTTTGTTTGTCTTTGAATGTGTTTTTAACTATCCCAAATCCATCCAACTGTGCATGTAATCAGATTATGTAGCCTCATTATTTATTGTAACATTCCTTGCCTGTTTCCTCCAATTGTCTTTGTTTCATCCACATGTTGCATTTGTTTCAAAGTAATTACAAATTCTGTAGAGCAGGAATTAGCACAGTTGGCTTCCTGATTGAATATTAATTCATTAAGGTAAAACGATTAGCAAGCTCTTCTCCCCATTTATTCAAAAGTAGCTTTAATTACATGTCTGTGTGACTGACTCTTTCCCCACGCACCACTTCAGATGACAGTGCACTTCATTATACTTTTTGGTACTGTGTATGATAAACTTTGGCAGTGAAACTATCACATGACTACTTTTGTTTTTTCTTTTGTTTTCTTTAGTTAAAGTAAATAAATATGGAGATACCTGGGATGAGTAAGAGTCAACTGAAGAACTGAAGAAAATTTCTTCCTGTCAGCTAACCTGAACTTCATCTACATTAGTCATGAGTATCAGCACCTTTGGTGTGCTGTGCCAGACACAACTATTAATAAACAAGGAGAAAATCCTGACTTGCCAGAAGATTAAAAAATGTATTTATGCTTAATTTTTTAAAATTTTGCATAAATGAAAAACAAGGCTATTATGAGGTGGTATGACTATAAACCATTTGTGCTGTTGTTTAAGAATAAGAAGGGTAACTGGTAATATGAACATCTAGCAAAAGGTAAAAATACTTATAAATAAATGCAATCCCACATATTGAGAAGAGTATCAGAATCTTCTCAAATTTTCAAGACTTGTATTAAAAGTTACCTGTAGAATTCAACCTCTCACTTTGTTTTGTCTGAAAGTGATACACTGGGAACTTGAAACTGTTATACTTGGTTTGTAACATCAGGAATACTACTAAAGGGTTAAGGGGAAAAGGGCTGAAGAGCTGAGCCAGACACTGAAGTAACCACAACTTTTTCAAAACTGTTTAACGGTGCCAGCTGTATTTTTAGACTGATATTCTGACTTGCCCACAAAAGGTTTCTACAGACAGTCATTTCTGAAGAAAATAACTAAATTAAAGTGCAGATATTGAAAATAGCTACATTAATTGCAGAACACTAAACCTGACAAACTTTGGTAAAACCTTGAATGATATATTGTTAATGTGAAGCTCTGTATATTTGACCTTATTTCTCAATTTTTGCCAGTCATGACAAAACCACCGTGTTTATGGAGAAGCAATTCCAATCAATGGAGTATTTTGTTATTATTACCTGTAAGAGGAGAGGTACATTGGCAAAACTGAAGATTATTTCCTGTTGTTTGCATCACCTGCTCTGTCTCTGAAAATGTTGCCTTCACTCAGGGATTTTCTTGTTCTCGCCTGTGCAGTTTTATCTCCCAGCACTGCATTTGTCTGGAAGTTTGGGCTATAAGGGAGCAAAAACCATAATTAAGTTGATAGCATAAAAGCATTCCTGACATCCTTGTTGGAGCTGAAAAACAACATGCCTACGAAGTTGAAAACTCTCAAAGACTTTATTGATTTAGTGGACTTGCAGCAAAACAGCATAAATGAGAAGATAATGGGGGGGGTGGGGGTTGGTTGTACAGAGCAAACGGGTAAAATGAGGAAAAAGCAGGGAAAGAGGAGGATGCTTTAAGAGCCAAATACTACTTAAAACAGGAAGGCTGCTTTCAGAAAAGATGATCTTCTAAAAAAATTATTATGCTAATTGGATAATCTTGAAGTTGCATCAGAAATTTACCTTGTAGAGAATGCTTCTCCTGGCTGTGATGAGTGAACTCTGAAAATACACGGTCTGCCAGAATTGTATTGCTGTGGTTTTCAGTGTGCTATTCCAAAGCTGATTAGCTTTATCATGAAAATATTCACAGAGTTTCTTAGTTGTCAGTTATGCAAATTAACAGGAGGCAGAAAATTGAGATGATAACAGATACCTATGATAGTGATTTCCTGTAGTGTCTTGCCTCACATTCATGTCTTTTTGGGTGGACAAGCAGTGTTTTATATAAATCAGAATTTTTCTTCCTTTCTTAGAGGAGAAAATAAAAGCCATGTCAATTAATGTTGTTCTGCTTGAGATAACATTGTGTATTGATAGCATTTTAAAATTGAATGTAAAGCTTTCACTCTGTTGCATCTAGTAGCTCTCAGAGGACATACTTTTTTTGTACTTGAGCAAGTTTGGTTTGCTGTGAATCAATTTTAAATTATTTTGATTTCACACTCTTAGTACACATTAAATACAGGAGAGTTCACAATCATATCTGATAATTTAGTAGGGTATGGGGAGCTGCTGTTTTGTCAAAGTTGGGTCACATTCATTTTGCTGTGACAATGAGTATGTTAAATAGCCATGGGAATTCAATCTTCTTCCTTCCCTTTCCTGCATACCTTCCATTAGTACCCCCTTGTTTCAGAGTGGGCCTTCACACTCTCATGGCTTCGCAGCAGCTACCCAGTCACCCATGAGTAGTTTGGTCATACTGCACTTCCATAACTTTTGGGAAATTTTAACTGAAACCAAGTGTCTTGGAGCTGACAGCAGGGTTATTGTTGCTGGGAGCAATATGAGTAGATGTATAGAACAATGGTGTTAAAAAGTACTTATAGTTTTCCTATGGGCCATCATACCTGTATATTTGACAATAACTGAGAATTAACTCATTGTTTATTGTACAGCTAAGTAAATTTTCTTTTCTTCCTCCAATTAAAAATAACAAGAAAAAATTAACTTTTATACCTTAAACACCAGGAAAGGAGTCTGAATGCTTCACTATGAACGTTCCTTAAAAAACCCTATAAAATAATTGTTTTTACAGTTTCTTAAAAATAAGGAGCCCAGTTTAAAGGAGCTGGTAGCATTATCCTCGAGTTTGTTGTTACTAATGTACATGAAGAGAGAGAGCAGAGGGTTGCAAAAATGGGCCTTAGCTCTTTTATAGCTGGTAAAACTACCAAAAATCCTGGTCCTGAATGTTTCTGTGTTTCCCCAAATTCGTAGGCATGTTTAGAGCCCCAAGTAGGTACTAATCTGAGCTTTGCAGGGTTTTTTCCCTACTGAAGTTGTTCAGAACGCAGCTGCATGGAAAAGTGTAAACGAAAAGTGATTTGATTTGATGATTTGCTTAATTAAAGCTAAGCAGATTTGCAGAAACCTGGGGTAATCATGAATATTCCAGATTAAACCCACAACTTTCTTACCTCCGTGAGATTCAAGAAGAAATCCTCACTTGTCCACTGCTAGAAGCTGAAAGATCTGTTCTGCTCATGGGGGACTCGTTTGTGGCCCTGAGTGAGGACCTTGCTGAGCTGCAGGAGGCATGTCCAGCCGAGTTCCTTGGCTCCCACAAACACACCAGACCTGCCATAAGAAGGCTTTGCTTGGAGCCCAGTCTTCCTGACTCACAACCAAAATGTTCTCTGTAACCTCTTACATGAAACAGGGGGTCTAAAAACATCTCTTTACTTTTTGCAATTTAGTTTCCTATTTAGTTGTTAGTAGAAATCCACAAATCCTTGGATTTTAATCTCAAGGCAACTGGGACAATTTGCATCCTGTTACCATTTCAGACTGTTGCTCTGGGTTTGTGCTAGTTCAGCTCAGCCAGTGCAGGTTTGGACACACATATGCCTCAAGTTCATACTTTCAGAACTGAAAAGCAGGAGCCAGGTAAGAGCTACATTCTTAATGTAATGCTGCAGTAAGCAAACAAAGGATATGTGATAAAGACAATGCACAATCATCTGATACAATGGATGTTTGATCAAATAGAATTTTCACTTATCCATGAAAGAAAAAAAATCTTAAGATGAATTATCCTTAAGATGAAGAAGAAATGGACAGTTAGTTTTCCTTTGCCAAAACGTGAAGTAAATTATTCAGGATTTAAAGTTCATAGTGTATAACCTTTGTGTTGCTATTTTTCCAGTTGCTCACTGATGACATAGGACACAATTTTTAGGATATCAGATCTTGCATGAACAGCTTCTAAACCCTGAAATTTTCAATTCATTCCTCACACAGAAAGATACACATTATTTTCTACTCCTACTAATGCATAGCTGAAGCACACTTCTAGTGCATTAGATTTTTATTTTAGTTATGAAGCTTCTCTATAAATCTAATGCCAAAATAAATAATTTTGTTTGGCTTAATTTTGTACTTTAAATACAATTGTTAATCTTAACTATTTTAGGATAATTAGCATTTTTAAACAGTGCAACTGATACAGGTAAGGGTGAATTTGGTTGCAGTGGCTGATGCTTAATCATCAATGATGGATTTTTAACAATGTCAAAATAATTTTAGCTACGCTAAGTAGAAAACATTTCTTCTGGTACAGTGCCGTTGAATCAGAGCACATGGCGCTGTGTTTGTGTAGAAGAGCGAAGTGCGTTCCTTAGTGTCCCCTGAAGATTTTATGTAAGACTGCCTGGATTTTTCCTCACTGCCCGTCCACATGCCAGAGGACGCACAGCTGTCAGCCCGCTCTGAGGCTGCATTGTGGCCATGGGCGAGCGGGAGCCCTGCGGGCCGCGCCAGCTGCTGCTGTGCCGGCAGGGGCGGAGCGGCGCGGGACGGGGGAAGCCGCGCTGCTGGAGCTGCTCTGACCTGCTGGAGCTGCCAGCCGTGCAGCATGAGACACGGGCAGGCTCCGTGCCTGGCACAGCCCAGAGCACTAAAGCACTACGCTCTACTGGATCCGTGGAGCTAAGCAGGGAGTGAGTAAATGGCATGCGTTTGCGGCTGGGAAAGGTTTCCTGTAAGTATTACAGATGTGACAGTGTAGAAGGAAGTACGCTCGGGCGTGCCCAGCCTAGCCCCGGCAGACCTCAGCCTCCGGCTGGCTGAGCGAAGGGCAGGTTTAAAATGTGCCTCTGGGAGGAAGTATTATAGATCTCTTGCTCTGAAATACCTGAGCTTGCTGATGTGCCTAAGCACAGGCTGCAGAAAGCTCAAAAGGCTCACAGGTGAGAAGAAACACTTCAGAGTTCAGGTAAGTGGAGTTTTTTCTATGCAAGAAGTGCCATTGCTCTCAAACAACCTGAACGCCAAAGACAATGGGAAAAGCATCTATTACCACCCTTAGTTCTATTTCAGCCTTCATCTGTAAAGGAAGTCACTATACTGTAATAACAATAATTTAGTGTGCTTTCTCAGGAATCGTGAATCTTGTGCTTTCTGCACATGAAGATGTTTCAGTCTCCATTGCTAGATATGACCTACCTGAGGTTTAGTTCCTTCAGCAAGGCTCGTAACTTGGTTTTTCGATACTGTAAGAATACAAGAACTGCCATGATGGTCACCCTGTCTCCTACACTGGCTAGTGATCCTTCTAGAAGGAGATCTTCACTGGTGCCCACTCCTGTCCTTCACTGACCAGAGCTGCACAGTTTCCTGACACAAAGGCTGCATCTGGATCATGCAAATCAGGTGTTTTGCAGCCAGGTCTCTGTGTAGGTCATGTCTCTTGAAGCTGTTTTGTTTGCTTCTACCACGTGACAAGAATGCCCTGATGGAATTCTGCTGTGTAAAGAAGAGTTTCTTTTCTGTTTGATTTAAATCTGATTTCACTGAGTGCTGATGAGTTTTGATTTTACAAAAACAGCAATTACTTGCTCCCTTTTCATCTTTCACTCTTTTACAGACATAGTATTCCTCACCTTGAGATGTTTTCAGCCTGGAAAGAGAGTTACCTAATCTCCTGTGATGAAACCACTTTGTATTTCTGATCATTTTTTACTTCCATTTTTCTTTCTCATGTTTCTGTGTTGTACTTTCTGAGATGCACTGGAAGCACCATAATATTCAAAACAAGGGCATGCCATAGAATTGCTCTGTAGTCTAAATCCATCTTCCCCCCATTTTTTTCCTAGGAATTGTTAATGTTCTACTTGTGTTTTGGCTGTTATAGACCACTGATTCCATGTCTTGCAATTATGCAAAATTACTCCCAGGTCCCTGTACTGAAAAAGTCTGAGTAATTTAAAAACAACTCTGTGATGCAGTTAGTATTTTTCTGCATGATGATGAAGCTTATTAGTCAGTCTCCCATACAAAGATTTTTTTTTTCCTAGCTCTAATTTTGTCATCAAGAAACACATGTGTTTTCCTTTATCAGATTATCTGTTAAAATGTTGACCAGATTCCCTCTCAGGCATTTAATTTTAGATTTTAAACAGCCTTGAGAAGTCTCATTTATTTCCTGGAGAACCTTTTATTTTTAGGGACTTACTAGGGAAAAAACTGCAAACAAACAAAAGAAAATACCCTTCATGCCAATACAATGTACAAGTGGCTTAGTATTTCAAGGATATGGAACTACTGCAATACAGGTGTCAGAAGTTGGATTTTTTTTTTTTGTCCTCTCAAATGAATTTTTTGTGTGTGATGCCAGAAATTTGGGCAAGTGGGACAAATTACCAGCAGCTCTTTCACTGGTAGAGATGGACATGAAGAAGGGGCTGCTGCTCCCAAGTTAGCATTGCTGCCACTTTTTATTTCCCACAGGGTCTGGTCCAGCATGCTCTTGTAAATCCTGCCCCAGAACCTGCTCTCTTCTTACCAGTTCACTTCAGAGCTTGCCCCTCCTATTATTTGTTGTTGCAAATCATGCCCTATTCTCTCATTCTTCTCTAAAAATACAATAAAATAAGCCCCAAATCTTGTTTTTGATAGGGATTTATCCAAAAACCTGGATAGTGAGCTTTCATGTCCCTTTCCCACTTTTAGAAGAGAATTATAGACCAGCTGGGTTGCCTAGCAGTCCATCTCCTACAAATTTAAACAGGAATGTGCTGTTTTCAACCTGCAATTGCTTTCCCTTCTAGAACCCCTTTTTTTGGTTATTTTTAATTTGGAGTGAATACCGTATTTGTAAAATTTATGCCAACAGCTAAATACAAAAGTCCACAAATATAAACATTTATAAGTCTATTGCAGTTGTTTGAGGTTAAGGTCACTATAGCTTTCCTCCTGCACCCTTTTTCTAGCCAGAATTTCATAAAATGCATAAAGGCTTTTATGCAGCTGTTCACTCTCTATGTATCACAGCTGAAGGTATTTTGTTTCCTGATTTTAACAAGTATGTGGACTTCACCTAAGCTGTGACATGCCTAAGCACACTGTTGAACTCTCTTGTCTTTGAGTGAATAAAACAAGTTCAACTTTCTAGATACAAATGACTCACAGGAAGCTGTGTAAGTTCATTGGATTTTTTTTGCCTTTTTGTAGCCAAAGGGGAATGTACAGCCTATTATCAGTGTAAGGAAACACTAAGAAAAGTTTAAGTTTACCTTTGCAAGGTCAACTGTTTTTCCTCCTGGAGACCTCTTCCCCTCTTATTAAAGAAACAACTCATTACCTCAAATCTTTCCCTATTTTTTTTGATAGGTCACCCCTAAATTCAATGTATTCAACTTCTGCTTCAATTAAAAGTAAATTCTTTAACCTGCTTGTACAGAATGCACAACAGTAATGGTCAAAAAATATTAGCTCATTAAACTGTACATAGTTACTACTAAACAGCTGTTTTTAAAGACCTTCAAAAGAATAGTTTGCCCATTAGTGTGCTCATTTTTCCTTTGATATGCATACATTTAGTACTAATACATCTTAAATTCACAAACTGCCTTTTTTCATACCTGTACCGCAGTAACTTGTGAACTTAGATCCACACAATTAGCTAATCAGCCTTTTGCAAAGTATGGAAACTTAGAAAAAAGGAGAAAAAATTTATACATCAATAAAGTTATTAAAGAAAACTAATCAAAAGTAAATAATAACTAAAATCACATTTAAAGTGAAGTTTAGTAGCTGAGTTGTAATCCCACGAGGTAACACTGACCAGAAGAACAACCTCTGAGAGTCTGACATGCAAGGTCCTCTGTCATTTGCATCACCCTCCTTGGTGTCACCTGGATGTAGTGGCTTCCCTCAGATAACCCAGGAACAACTAACCTTGGTGCAGCTTCTGGCTGTTTTCTGGACAGCAGATGACAGACGAAGGGGAAGTGGCTCAGACACGTCACCATGCAAGTTTTGGTGGCTATCACAGTACGGCCATGGTGATTACATGATTTTCACAAAGGAGGCTGCCTTCTCTGTGGTTGTGTAACCCACTCTCCCTGGAGCCCCTGTGGAAGGTTCTCCAAGGCTCGCCTGTACACAGCAACAGCTGTGACACAGCACTGCTGGGGGGTCTCTGACTCCAACTGAAAGAGCTATGGAAAAATACCATAGAAAAGTAACAAGTGTAAAACTGAAGCCCCAGTTGAGACAGGGGCTCTTAGCTGGTCCAGAATTCAAGAGGCTAAACACAAAGTAGAAAAGCATAAAATCTCAGAGTAAAGAAAAGAACAGCTAAGCTAGTCAGTCTAACCCTTCCCCTTTCTGCCTGGTGGCTGCTTGGCTAGGAAGGGCTATCCAAGTGCTTTATCAGGGAGCTGAGTATTCAGTCCAATCCCTTTGTCAAATTCAGAATGTCTTTTGTGTTTACTAACCAATTAATAGTTACATTATACTTTTCCACACCGTATATTTTACTTGCAGAATTTATTTGTGTCCAGGTGAAGATGCCCACAGAAACTAGCTCAAAAGAGGGGCACTAACCATAGGCATAGTATAAAAGCAAACAGAAAAAGCCCACAGAAGAAAGTCTGCATTGCCTGACAGTGAAGCCCAAACTTTTCAGTAGTTGTGCATTTATTTCCATGTGAAAGCCATCACTGTGTTTATGGGAAGTGCCTGCTTTTAATTTCCTGAGATGTTCCATGGAAGACTGTGTCCTACTTTTTGCTGAGAGCATGTGCCATCAAAGTTTGGGTTTTTTTAAGCATCTGGTGGCCTCAGATTTTGTGCAACCATAAACTGTCCCAAAATATTGTGTGTTCTTCTTCATAAATGTGGCACATACTTTTGGTATCCCTGGGAAATCAGACCTTTGTGTAAAACTGGCTTATGGGAAGTTGGTTCAGCACAGTAACTGCAGTCTGACAATATCTTGAATTTGGTACTCTTGAAGGACTCCATAACCAAGGGCTCAGCTCAGAGACTGAATAGCCGCTTCATTGTGCAAACTGCAGGAGCTTTCAGGCCCTCTGAACAATGAGCCAATGTGATCTCACAGAAGCCATTTACTGTTTACATTATGCACTTATTTATAGATTCTAAACTCCTGTTCATGCAATCACCCACTTGACTGGTGTTTCTACCTTGTCCACAAGCTGTTCACACATCCCTCAGGCCTTCAGGTCAAGGTGCCGGTGTTCAGATGCCCACCATTATCTGCTTCTTGTGGTCTTGTTTTCTCTGTTTCTCAGCTTCTTCTTTCTTATTTTAGAACAGTTTATGTCTCAGCAGCTTTGACAAATTCCAGAGGGTCTGACAAGAATTCTGCAGACAGTCTGGCTGATGCACACTATGGCCTAAGTTGTTCAGACACCTTACTACAGCAAACCATTTAAACATCTCACACCCTTTCTGTCTGACATAGACAAACATTCCAACATAAACCATTTTGTCTATTATACAAAGTATTGCATCTAAATACAACAGACAAATGTGATTTTTCAGCACTAAGTGTTAAATTGCACTGAAGAGAGGAAAATAAACTAACACATGCTGAAAAGAGAGGAGTGTATTTCAAAAAGTCCATTTCAAGAAACTGTTATTTAGTACAAATTTGTATGTAAAATATGCAACTATTTCAAATAAGTGAATTTATATAAAATCTAAGAGATAGAATCACAAAACTATTATATCTAGTCTACAATGAAGTTCCTTGAAAGAAGATGGTCCATAAGATTTTTATCATGTTCACCATATCTGTAAACAGAATAAAAGGACCTGTTATTTATGTGAGTGCCATCTTGCTTTCAATGTGAAACATGGAGCTTCTTGATGATTTCTCTGAGAGCATTACAGAGTCCCTGAGGATAAAAGACATTACCTTTGGACTCCTAAACATGAATACAATTTTATCTGAATGGTCTTCCTAGGTACTGCCACAGCTTGCACCATATGCTTCGCATGGAGAGTAGCATAGAAGAGGTTTAACAATACAGAAAACAACATAATGCTTACAGTACTTATTTTCCTAAGTTTCCAAAACCTGTCCATCAAAATTGATTTCTGGCAAATTCAAAATACCGCACTGGCCCAAATAGAATGGCTTTTTTATTACAGCAATTAAAACTTGAGGGAAATACTCTTATCTTACATTTGTTTTCAAACCAAGTTTCTGACTAAGCTTTCAAGCCCTTTTAAAAACCAAACAGGAGAACCTAAGTTGCTGGTAAAATGTGCAGCAATCAAGGTCTTTGATGAACATGTGAGCTGGAGCAGGGAACAGGTCCCACAGCAGAAATTTCAGGACCCATTACAGGAAGAAAACAAGGACAGGGGCTTGTGGCATCCTGTGCTCTTTCCCTCAAAAAGCTGCAAGCCTTCTTTGTATTTGAGACAATTTGGAATTTATTTAAAAGCTAATTGGTACTCACACACCAGAAAAAATACTGTCAGTTCACAGAGGAAGGCTGAAAAATAAAAAATGTTTGGATTGAAGGTTCAGCAAGCTGCAGATCTGACAAACAGCAGAGGTAAATCCCACAATAAATATTTGATTCCTCTACACAGGTAATTGCTAGTAAGGGACCATTCTGAATTAAATATGCTTTGAGGTCCTTATTCGAAATAAGTGAGCCTAGATAAGCATTTATTTGAGACAAAATCTTCAGTTAATCGGCACAGTATTGCAAGAGATTAATTAATATCTCATAGGTGCTAATGGATTTAGAGCATTATTTATTCAGAGATCTAAGTCTGGCTCACTCCCTCCTTCATGCTGGCACTAGCAAGAAACTCTTCAGAAAGTTTTGGGGGCTTTTTTACCCCTGTCCTCATACCAAACTAGAGCAGAGAGCTAGTCTGAAGGGCCAGCTCACTTCACAATCCTTAGAGCTGGCACAACAGAAGAACTGCTTCTTTTGGCACAACCCTACTAGGTGAGCCTAAGCCAAAGTGCAATTTCTGCTAGTGGCTGAGCACTTGCAGCACTTGATATAAAATGCTGAACCAATGGCAAAGTTGATTAAAATCAGGACTTTATTCTAATGAATTTTTTTAAGGACTCTGAAAACTCTTTACAGTCCTCACTGCCACAATGTATTGTTGCATGGTGAAAGTCCAACAAAATCTCTCTTCTCAGCAAATAAACAGGTTCTGATATGATATTCCTCCTTATAGACTGTCTGTGGGTATGCACTTTACAGTAAAATAGGGACCATTACCAATATCATTGTCTAAATTCCTATAAAAGATATGCTAGACTCAATACAGCAATTTCTGTGTCGGACTTCTGTTCTTAGCTGTATAAAATCCCATGGCAGGGTTTCAAACAGGCCCTCTGCTCTTCTCTCTTGCAGGCAGCCAAGCTATTTGCAAACACTTTCACACATTCTCCAGCCTGTGAGAAATGTAGGCCAGCTTACCACAAGCAGAAAGAGTGAAAGCATTCTTAAAAAGCCCACCTGCTGGCCTGTTTTTCATAGAGTGCAAGTCCTTTTAAACATTCCCCTACCTTCTACCCTGTAAACCCTCCTTTTTCACTGAGGGAACTTCCCCTTTTCTGGGGTGAGAACACTACATGAGCCATGTCCCCTGCCACACCACAGTAGACTGCTCTTGCACCATCATGCTACCTCACTAAGACTCTAGCCAAATTGTAGTGCTGAATGCAAAAAAACCACACCCAGCTGTATCTGAGTTCTCAATATTTAAATGTATTTCTAAATAGCAACATAATCCATAATTATTTGGTTCTTAAGTAAAACAAGCTGGAAATTGAAAGGAGTTGTATTTGTTTTAATACAAAGTTGATCCAAATTAATTCCACTTAGGTCAATCAGCAATACTCAGCTACAGCTAAAGAAAATATTCCTCAGAGATGGGGGATTTAAAATTAGCACAAAAGGTATGTAATGTAAAAATTAAGAAACAAAATTATTCATAAATTACAGATACAGAGTATTTCCTTGAGTAATGCTTGGATTTTGATCCATTATTAAAATCTGTGATTTTCACTATATTGTTCAAAAGAAGAATACCATACAACATGGAAAATAACACGAGATTTAAAAAACAAATTACAAGGTTGCCTACCTGGGTCTAAGATGCTGAAGGAATTGAGCCCTCTCTCTCCTTCGATCCTGATTTTGCTTTACATTCTTTGCAAGCATGGTGACACTGCCTACAATATTGAAAGCAAATAAAACACTGAGGAATTTTGATGGCTTTCTTCTAATAAAACCATATAGCATGATGGCAAAAATTCTTGAAGAAGTAATCTCTTGCTATATATTGCCTATATTCCCTAATTTTTGTAATATGGGATATAAACTGAAAAATATTATATCTAAATGTCTCAGCCAATAATGCCCATTAATTAGTGTTAAGTACTACTTCTAGCAATTGCCAAAATATAACAGGATTTTCTAAGCAGCAAAAAACAGTCCTTGCCATTGTACCTGTGAGCAAACCGAGCTAGGAGTAAGGTGTATAACATTTTGTGTAATACCAAGTATATACCTTGTTATGTCGGGCAAGAATACAAGTAGAGAAATAGATGGAAAATGAAGAAGCTTCCCTTTATCAGTCAGGTATTTTTACAGGCATAACAGCTCATGCTGGTCTGGGGTAAAGATGTGGAAAGACAAAGGGGAATGATTTTTTGGATAGGATTTATGGAAATGTGTTTTGTGAGCAAAAGGTTTGTAACTGAAGCCATATTGAGATGGAGAGTATAACAGGCAGCTGAAGGAGGAGCTGGGAAGGAAGTCAGAGACTGATTTGATGTTAAGGAGTGCTTTATGTGAAGCTAAGAAAGCAATGACTACAACATGGAGGCGCCAAGTGACAGAAGCCAGCCATTGAGCTCTATTCTATGGTTAGAGGTGCAAGGTGAAATAAGCACCCTCTCAGTTCATATTCTTCATGGTTTGGCATGACAGCATGAGGTTTGCATGAGCAAAGCCATAGAGGAGAGGGAGGTTGGAATATGGGTTGAGATTGACATTGTTTTTAAAATATGAGAACATTATAAAAAAATCTGTAGCATATTTTGCCTGAGGTATGTTCCAAAGGAAGACTCAAAGGACTGAAGTGATAACATGGACAACCTTAGCAGCATGATACTAGATGAAAAGAGTAATTTTTGTCATATCACACCTAGAAGTGCAGTAAGTTCATTTAAATCATGGATATCCTAGTAACAGGTATTATAATGAGTTTAATTTGCATTTTCTGAAGAATATGAAGTAGTTTCTAATACTGCAATATATAGCCCAAGGCTATGACTAGTACCGCAGGATCTAAACACAAAATTTAAATTCATAGTTTTGCTGCATATAATTTTAGTGTGTTTTAGACTATTTTGATCTAGGCTTAATAATTTAAATAAGCACAGACCTTTTTTGTTGTGGACCAAATGGTGCAATACCAATTTTCTGGAACTTTTTTTGGCATTCTCTCATGTATGACATCTTTCCAATGGCAAAACCCAGGACACCAGCAACTATAGAGACAGGTAACAAAACCCTGTTAATACAACAGCTTAAATCACACACAGCAGGAGTGTGCTTTTGGCAACATTTTAATCATACAACAAATTGTGTTCCATCTGTTCAGAACATGTCACAAGCATATGTGAAGTTACACAGGGTTTACAGGGGTGAATTCAGTAACTACTGAAAATGGGTTATCTATCAGGAGAGAGAGCAACTGGTCCAAAATAATTCATACAGAAAAAGGATATAATATTTAGAGGATATAATATTTAAAGGATATAATATCCCTGCATACAGGAAAAGCATATAATATTTAAAGGAACAGATTATAGAAAATGAAATTAATTCACAATATCAGCTATTGTTCTTGCCTTTGATTGCACACCATGGTTTACTTGTAATGATCACACTTTTAATATCAACTTCTCTGGCCTTCTAAGAAGCTAGAACATCAGCTTGCCATACGGTTGCACTGTGGCTTTCACTCAAGTCAGAATAAAAGACTACTTCAATGTCCTTGATTTCCTGCTGAATTTCTGCTGAAGACTGAATAGTACAGTTTCTGTGCTTCTACATGTATTCTTTATCAATCCATGGTTTTGAGTTAGACAGTTGAGATCAATCAAATAAACACATGAGAAGGATGATACTATTATATATATATTACAGTATCGTGACTTCTTCATACCATAAGTTGTGCAATCTGCCAAGCACAGCCGGCCAATGAGGCTGACGTAATTTACAAAACAAAGTGGAGACTAGAGTTTATAATCTAAGAGACTGCATTATGTAAATATAAGCAGCTACTAAAAATATTTACATTAGAAGAATCTTGTTTCATGCATTTATTTTTAAACACATCAGAAATCTGATTTCCAAATCTGCAGGAGTAACATAGAAATTCCAAAAAAAAGAAGATTTTGGGAAGAAATTCAGAGAGATGCATCTAAGGTCTGCATACTGCCTGCAAAGAATCTTTTCTTTCCTTTTAGAATTGGGTACAACTTACTTGCCATCTTGGGGTATGGACCAAATCTTGGGCTTGCTGAGAATATGCCTACAATAAAAGGAAATAGTCAGAAAGCTTATTCATTTGAGGAACTCACCAGCACTCAAAGGCAGGGCACTACTTTTCTTACAGATTTTGCATTTCTTAAGGTGAGGATGGTATGAAGTCCACTAACTCAGATTTTAGTACATCAGGGCACTTTCTGTTCCACTAGTTCTTAGTGCATTAGTTTCAGGGCAGTCCTAGAGTCATAGGAGGAAGAGAAACCGAACTTCGCAGGATTCAGGTCAGTCAGGAGTTCAGAGTGCAAACCAGCATGAAAGCAGCATGTCTGCCACTGGTGACACCTGCAGCACTGCAGAGGAAGTGATGGTGTGCTGGTTCAGCACAAACCAACCCTGCATATAAAATAGCAAAATTAAATCTCTTACACAGGGTTCAGCTCCTTGTGCTGTGATAAGCAGGATGAAACTGCTCTTTGGTGCCTTCTGTGGCTATCAATTAAAACTGTATCACTGGCATCTAGCCTTCTCTCCTGAAGAGGAGAGATCATACATTCTGGCCCTTAAGAGGAGAACACAGTGTGCTAAACAAGAAAAGCAAAACATTATCTTTAGCTTTTCCACCAAAATCCACATTCCCCCAGTTAATCTCAGGAGGTGAAACCAGTATTCCTCTGAGAACTATGTGTCTGGCAGAGGAATGCCATGCTGTGGAGGAGTGCCCCACACAGCAAGATTACCGTGGCAAAGTGAAGAGAAGTGAAAACTGATTGCACTGTTACATGCATTCAGACAGTAATACTGAGTCTTAGAAGCTCCACCATCTTCTAGAGGCAGGGTACTGTGTGCAGCCATCAGAAGAAAATATTTAGACAGAGGAGTATTCAGCCTATGCTAAACACAAGGGCCTTTGCCCACTGTGATCTATGCAATTTTATATTGGGTCTCTTGGGGGAGGGAGGAACAAAAGTGTTGTTTGTTTCTAATCACCTCCTTTCAATTGTTGACACACAGTAATGATTACTTAATAAGGGCTTTTGTTATTTCACAGCTGATCAGAAACATCCAAGTACAATGAACAGAAACTGGGAAGAGTACCTGGTGCCAGAGGCTGGCATGTTAGCCACAGAGACAGCCTCAGTGTCCTTCCTATCATGCTTTTTCAGTGTGCTTATCTGATACACTCATAATCCTTCCCATCTCCCTACAAGCTCATAGGTCAAGGATGGAATAGGGAACTCACAACAGCTTCTTGTGATATAGCTTAGCAGACATCAGGGTGCATACCCCTCACTCTTTCCCCAAGACACCAACCTTAACCTTACACATAGTCAAGACTCCCAGCAGGGGAACTGAAGGTTCTACGTGTGTAGACCAGGCTCATCCAACACATAAACAGAACACAATTTTCTTCTGTGTTAGCCTGCAGACTGTGAGCTATCTCTACAGAAAGCTCTCTGTCTCCTCACTTTGGCAGTACTCCTTGTCCCTTTGCACCAAAGCTGTAGTCGTATTGATACATGGTCACTGTAAAAACATTGCCAGCATTTTCAAATAAAACAACAGTTTACAGTACCCAATTCTAATGCCCCTGCTCGGGCTGTACAATGCTCTGCCCTACAAGCTGCCCCACCCACTCAAGCACACTCAAATATGTGTGATCATGGTGACAAAATTCAGCCACCAGTCATTGGATTTGCGAATTCTCTTTTCAGTTCGTGTCCTTGCAAAATAATGACTGTGGCAATGCACACATAATAATCAAATCACCATAGCAATGATGGTAATGAGTGAGAAGAATATTGATCTTGAAAAACAGCACTTTAATGATGTATCTTTTTTATCTTTACCTTTTGAGATTAGCCCCTGGGTGACAAGCATGCTCCCAAGAGATAAAGGAAGAGCTGTGAAAATGAGAAGGACAGTAGTTGGTGGTATCAGCCAAAATATGTTACGTATTTGGTAAATACTCTCTTATACATTAAAAGTTTCCTGTTTCTAATGTTGAACATATTATTTCTAAACATTACCTTTGCCTACTGTCTTAATTACCTATTATATCTGCTCACTCAGATTACATTCTCTTCAAAGCAAAGATGTCCTCACACAGTGCCAGGCATCAGCCATGCTGTAACATCTGGAGCTAATGCAATATATATATATTAAATAATAGTTTCCACAATCTGAATATCTCCTCTAACTACTGCAACGCTTGTAATGACAGCAGCTCTAATGAAATGCTGAAACCCTTTTCAATCTTCTCCATTCAGGTAATATGTAATTTAGATACAAATTGAGACGATGGAAGTAAAGGCACTAAAACATCAAGCACTGATCTTTTAGATGTCCTAACATATGAAGAAATTCACAAATCAAAGACACACAGCCATGCCTGCCTTCCATTCAAATGCAAGGATAAGTATGTAACAAAGTAAAACATTCCTAAGGTTGTAATAATGGACTTCAAGAATAGAACCAACTCTATAACTGCTAAAGTTCATATTAAACTTCAAATCAACCACCCTTACCTACCACAACGATGCAAATAATTCAATGAAACCTTTAAGAATACAAAGCTTAACTTAACACGACAGAATTAACCCACAACAGTGTTCCAACAAAAAAGCATTTTGCAGACAGTTTTGTATTCACACAGCAAGAAGTCATTCTGCATGGTAAGTGTGGTAAGAATGACTTTGGATCACTCACCTCTGTACCAGAAACTTTCCTGTTTGCATTCATTACGGATCCTTGCAATCTCGTGGTCTTGAATTTGAGAGATGGGACAAAATAGCATTGGCTGAAAGCATAAACCTGGCTTAGTTTACCAAATTTAATCTCACAGTAAGAAAAAAATTAATCAATTAAAGAAGAGAAATTATTTAAAAAACAAATAAAATACAAAAACCTCTAAGAAAAATGCTTTTTTCTGTTGTAAGTAGTGAGATGAACTCCTGATACCCCAATACAGAAACAGAAAGAACTACACAGGTTTAAAGTTTAAACTATCCATCTTGTTGGTCTTTACTTTCCTAAAATTGCTCAGCTGTTGCTTACCCCAGAAGCACATTGCTTTGTATATGTTAGTCATTTCATTATCATGAGCTACATTATGTCTCCCAGAAAGAAATCACAGAGTGGTTTTTCAAACCACCAGGCAGAGTGGTAGTTTTCAAAGATCAAGTTCTGCTCTGTACAGAAGTCAACTGAAGTTCAATAAGAGCAGATTTTCCAAGTATTTAGAAGAAGGTCAACACAAACTCTGCCAGACTTCCCACCAGTAGAACTTTCTCTCTGAACAATTTAAATATATCCATGGCATTAACTGAACTCAACCCTACTGGCTTCACCCTAATACAAATCAGGCTGCCAACAGACTTCTTGGAGATAGCTCTTTATTCACCCATTGTGATTGCGAGGAAAAAGTGACAGTATTTTCTCTTGCATTCTACTATCCAGGGTATTGACATGCAGACATAAGAAGATTATTTTTCTTGCTTTAAGAAAAGACTGTGTGTTAGCATTTGAGGTGTAGTTACCAGACATCTGAGACAAATGGGTATACTGGTTTTGACGGGACAAGAGTTTATTTTCTCCACACAAACTGGTATGGGGCTAGGTTTTGGATTTATAACAAAACCAGTCTTCACAATACCAGAATATTTTATTACAGATGAGTAGATCTTACACAGAGTCAAGGTCTTTTCTGTTTCTCAGGCTGCTCCACCAGAAAATTGGTTGGGGGTGTAGAAGAATTTGGTAGGGGACACAGCTAGGACAGCTGACCCTAGCTGATCCAAGGGATATTCCAATTCCATACTATGACATTTTGCTCAGCAAGAGAAGTCAGGGGAAAGGAATTGTCATGAAGTTAAAATTAACTGAAATTTTAATATTTTTCTGTAAAAACACAACACCTTCAAACATATGTATTCTTGAAAGAAAAACCAGACATCATAGAACAAGCAATTACTTGTAAAAAAGAGCACATTCATCTACCACGGGGTTCTATCTCCTTTTATGCCTGACTGATCCATGATTTTAAAGCCATAATAAGAAAATGCATTTATTGGCCATTTCACATTATAGGTAATTAATATCTCAGCTCTTCTTCAAGCTGCTCCCACAACAGTTAATGGTAGTGCTGCTTGGGCAAACAATACAGAATTGGCTCCACTCCAGACTACAGAGAACCACTTCAAACTGGTTTCAGAGCAAGACCATAGCAAATATAGTAAAATACAAACAGGCTGACTGAAAGATAAGGAAATGCATGTCAGAGTCCCAAGCGCACCAACAGGCTTCACAACCTTTCTGCCTCCATACATACCCTGACATGGGTTTAGTTGCTTGGGCTCAGAGTCGGCTCTAACATAGCCCAGTTGTGTAACACTGAGTTAGACTGAGGTGAAAACAGAAAAGCTCCAAAAAAGAGGCAAGAAGCTTTGCCCAGGACCTCTGCCCTTCAGCTCAGGACCTGTATATAAGCTCAGGTCCTTGCCTTAACTGTGTTGTGCGTATACTATGGAGAGCCTTACCTTGCCTTGCAAACCTGATTACCTGGCTTAGCATCAGACTTGCTTGGCAATCACTGAACTGACTGTAGGCTGACCCTGATTAACATCATTGGATATGTTCTCCTCTTTTTGGATACTGTGGTACTGTGCTCCCTGTACCTGAGGGCCCAGCCCCTGCCACTCTGCTGTCATTTGTGCCCCTTCCTTGCACAGCAGCCCAGCTGCTGCACTCTGACAAAAAGTCATACCACATTTAAATTCCACAATTTTTCCATCAGAGGAGAATGTTCATCTTCTGTAGAGCTGCAAACCAGATTCTTGTGCCATATTGTTCCTTTCTTCCTTTCTGAACATGTGTATGCAGAACTCGATGGGGACAGGTTGTACTGGACTTGTTCCCAGTCACCACAGCTATGCCAGCTTGTAACTCAGGGCATAAATCAGAGCCTTAAGATTCACAACTTCTAGCCCTTTGAGCACAGTGAACCAGGAAAAATAACATATCATCCTTTCCTCTCTTCATCTATAGGCTTAAGCCAACAGACACTAATTTTTCTCTTCAATAAGAGCCAAATGAGGCGAAATCCCAGTTCTTCACTAGCAACAGCATTGAAATCGAAGGGAGGAGACCCAGCTTACCCATCCAGGTTGCTTTACTGGAGGTGTCTGACTTCCCTGTTGGACTGTTTCAGAAGACATCACCTCTTTCCTTGTAGTCTGCTACTGCTCTTGTTCAGCAGAAGCAATGCACTTTATGCTTGGCTACTTCTCTTTCTGCTAGGTACAAAGGTAAAATGTCAAGATATCATACTCATAAGTCCAATGTTCATCTAGAAAGAAAAATGACCAGGTTGAAAGGAGTGTATTTTTTCCAGCAGATAGCATCCAGCCACCTTATTGGCAGTTGACAGCAGTTTATCACTTATCAGCAACACAGAGTTGTGTGCAACTTAAACAGGTAAGTCAGTAACTACAATTAAATGCTGAATCATGGCCTAGTACAGTATGCTCAATCACAAAGAAATGAAAAAAAATATGAGCAAGTATTTGAAAACCTTTCTAATTTTTTAATGTATTGCAGGTCCAAGAAACAGCCTCTTTACTGTGCTGTCCAGAATTCCTGCACTACTTCTATCCTCACTGCCTTAATCTGAAGGTCTGCATTCCATGGGACCCACCAGGCAAACCTCACAAACCACATCTGTATCTCTAAAAACCCAATTCAGTTACAAACTTCCTTTAAAAAAGTAACACAAAAGAAAAAATAGATTCCAAAAAGTTTTAGAGTTGCAATCTTCCACACTTGAGAGCCTTGTTGCTAGGGAGAAGCAAGAAGGAAACGAATTTATTTTTAGAGTAATTCAAACATCTAAACTGCGATATTTACCTAGAACTTTGCTGCATGGTCTGCCACTTCATTAACATAGAGGGCACTTCTGCTTTTCCAAAAGCACCTTCTGATAACAGTGGCACTGAGCAAAGCTAAAGTGACTGCATAGGGTAGCGTTAAATAGAAAGGATAAGCAACAATTTATTGACCTAAATATTTTTTGGTATTCACTGTATTCATTTATATCATACTGGATAAACCACTCCCTGCACTTATTTTGGGGTCAGTTACATGGCTATGAAGTTCATGCAGCATCTGCTTCACATACTTTAGATACTCAGACAGCAAAGCTTTTTTAAGTAGTAGAAGCAACATAACCTCCTCCCCTTGGTAAAAAATACTTAAAGCGTTGCATTCACACCAATCTGCACTTTATTGTCAGACACTCGCAAGAATGACAGTGATCACTCGCACAACATAATGTTTCACACCTATCCTCGAAAAAAACATGTTTGAAAACCCGTATTATATGAGGAAAACTCACAGCTCTACACCATCTTCCTTAATCTGAGTGCAATTTCGTTTTCACCAGTCTATTGTTACTTAATGCAAAAGACTACATAAATATAAGAAAGATGCATAAAACTTTTAAGAGGTTTGTGTCAATCAAAAATGAATCTAATTTTTTTATTCTTATGTGCTTTCTTATTCTTATTACTCACAAAGCCTACTTGTGCATAAAAATAATCACTGGAAACAGTTCCTAACTGCTGCAACAGATTTAAAGTAATTGTCTTTTTCATGATGATAAAACAGCTGAGTCACAGGAGGAAAATAAATAAAATAAAATGAAGGAAAAAGAATGAGTATAAATTAAGATTACAAAGATCTGCAGTTTGCCATTGGCCTCCTATATTGTCCTAAGGACATGTTTCTCCTGAATTTCAACTATGCTACTGCTTCAACATAATGAAGAACCCCAAAAATATTTAGTCCTTTAAGCAGCCTCATGGTACATCTCCCACATGGAATGAAAGCTGAAAGCTATACTGGCAAGAATGAACAAAAAGACAGGGTTGATGCTATCAAAATATTATGTAACTGAATTATTAATATTTATACCTAGCAGACTTGCTGTCTCCTATCTGAGGAATGTAAAATTATTCCAATATTTTAAAGCCCTGTGTCTTGGAAATACAACTGTCATCCCAGAAAGTAACTTTATTTCCATTAGCTTACTGGAGAAATGTAACTCTCTTTCAATTTTCTGTAATACTTATTGCTGTTTTCTCAACCTTTGTAATTCTTAGTGTAACAATTAAGTGTATATTTTGGGAAGAATTCCCCAATTATATTAATCTGTTTAAATGAAATACCTATATAATATGAGATTAAATCAATATGGTTTGCAAGGATCAAATATTCAAAAAACTTACTTGTCTTCTACAATAAATGTTCTGGATAATTTATTCATTTACAAAAGAAAATGCTAATATTAGGCTCCTGAAAAAATCTCACAGTTCAAATACCTCTAAAGGAATGATAGAGAAGCAGTATGCAAGAATAGCCAAGTTTTTCAAAGATGATGGTTGTCAACTTCACATACTGTGTTTTTGAATAAAAGGCTCCTTCTGAATACGAATGGTGACCCCATAATTTCTAGGACTATTTTGGGGAAGAAAGGGGGAGCCAGAATTGCATGTATTAACTAATCCATGCAGTAGGCTGTGATGCCCATGGGCTGGCACCACTCATCAAAGACTTCAGAGAGGCACTTCCATTGTAATGAAGATGACAAGACTCAACATAATGTTTCACACCTATTTGAACTGGCTCTTTGTTTTAAACTCAGGCTCTTATTCCAAAGTTGAGTCTACAGAGTAGCTGCACGAGGTAGTCAATGAAAAGGTCCTTACCAACAACCTGACAGCACAGAGCTGGGAAATGCTTCCGGCAGTGTACACCGGGTCAGCATGAAACATGAGGTTAGAATTAGAAGATATGAATCATAGAAACTAGAAGGTATTGAATAGTAATAGGCATATAAAATAATGAATATTGCTTAGAGCCACATCCTTAGGTTACATGAGAATATACCGTGTCCTGGCCTGTGAGAAAGGAAGAAACTACATGCCAGAGAGCAAGAAGACGCCAGATAAAGAGAAAAAATGTATATGAAAACAAGATACAGAGTGTAAAAAATGGAGCTCCTTCTGTTTTGAGAACAGATGAATCCTGACCCCTGGCTTGAACCGTGACCAAGGAATCAAGGCGCATGTGCAAAGCAGCGAGGTCGAAAAGTCAACCCAAAGACCATTCTTACTTCATCCCTTTAGGACCCCCAAGGTCCAGGACGACCACCAGAGACAGCTG
>VWYI01022074.1:86680-137613 GCA_013399455.1 Anthoscopus minutus
GGGCCGGCCCGCCCGTGCTGCCGGGCTCCACCGCCACCTCCCGGCCGCCGGGCGCAGGGACACCGGGGCAGCCGGCCCGCAGTGCCCACGCAGTTCCCCTCGCGGCCCGGCTCCTCGTTCCTGCGAGGGTGAACACGAGAACTTCTCGCCTCTCGGTGTGCTGCTCCGGCAGAAGAACTGAGAGCGCGCCAAGAAAATTCCGCGTTCTGGGATTTCCCCACTGAAATTCAGAACGCTCTTTAGCGAGGGTATGTGTTAATGAAGGTAACAGAATCATAGAATCATGAGGGACGGAAGGGCCCTCTGAGGTCTGGTCCAACTGCCTCTGCCAAGGCAGGGTCACCTGCAGCAGGTGACACAGGAATTCGTCCACATGGGTTTGGAATGTCTAGAGAAGGGGAGATTCCATGACTTCCCTGGGCAGCCTGTTCCGTAGTCTGCCACCCTCCATGGAAATATCTTCCTCAAGTTGAGGTGAAACTTCTTGTGTTGTAGTTTATGGCCACTGCTCCTGGTCCTGTTGCTGGGCACCACCAAAAAGGGTCTGGCACCATCCTCTGACACCTGCATTTGAGATACTTATATGCACTGATGAGACCCCCTCCCAGTCTTCTCTTTCCTACACTAAACAGGCCCAGCTCCTGCAGTCTCTCCTCGTAAGAGAGATGCTCCAGACCCTTCATCATCTTTGTGGCCTCCACTGGACCCTCTCCAGTAACATCTTGTCGTTTTTGCACTGAGGAGCCCAGCATACAAAATACAGGTTCTGTCCTACAAACTGAAAATATTTTTTCTGGAAATGAAGTCTTGTCCTTTAAAAAAGAAACAACAAATTCTACTTTGACCATTTTTTAATTAAAAGAATTGCTTATCTACTTTGATTTTAATCTTAGAATGCTTATGTAAATAAATAAATAATTTTCAATATTAACAAGAATTAAATAAGAAAGGCACTTTTATAAAGCAAAACTAATTTTGCAAGAAAAAGTTATCCTGAAAAATGTAGTTCGGTGTGGGAAAGGTTCTGGGAATACTGAAAAAAATTCTCATTTCTATGAAATGAGAAATTCAATGCCTTTCTTTAAGAATAAGTTTTATAAAACAAAAAGTATGAGCATAGGTTTTATTTTGCATTTTATTTTAATAAAAAAAGGTCTCTGATTATTTTTGTTTTGCTTTGTTTTTTTCACAGCAAGACATAGTAGTTTTCAGGACAGTATCCTAAATTGTTATATGACACTTAAGTGCTTATGATGAAATGAATAACCTGTGAGATCACCATTAAACTTCTTTTTTTTTTGCATGATCTTGGCCTCTCAGTTTCATACGAAACATAAATCATGGTTAATTTTCTTAAGTCCAAAAAGGCTTTCTGCTTCCATGGGTCTTGGCTACTTGAAGCCCCTTTCACCAGACTCTTCTCCCACTCTTGCCTTCAAAGCCAGAGGATCAGACTTTGCTGCTGCAAAATATGCTTCTCACATGGAGGCTGGGCAAGAGTGTTGTCCTAAAACAAGTCTTGAAAGTTTATCTAATACCTCCTGGGATCTAAAAGGTATTCTTGAAAATCTACATTAAAACAATTTAATAAATACAGGCTACATGCTATTCCGAAAAATACAACACACAAGAAAATCACATGTGGAGTGAGTATTTAATAACCAATAACTTCTTAACTGGTCCAGCTTATACTGAACATAAAGTGAAAGATCCCTGGAATGACAATTTTCTCATGGGGCATATATGTGCCTGGGGATAGTGGTTGCCTAGAGATAGGACTGTTCGGATTCTCGCACCTTTCTGTGCAAATGTGCCTATTAAAAATCAGTTTAAGCTTCTTTTTAATTGTAACTTTAAATGTAAAGTTGGTTATCACAATTGAATATGTTCCTCAAACACTCTTTCCAAGATTTACCTGAAAGTTTTTCAGAGTTACAAGAATGGATAGTAGGTAATAGACAGAAAGCAGTAAATGTTAGTGGTTTGGAAGAGTAAACACAAAGCCAAAGATATTCTTACCGCTCCTGGAACAAAAGCTAACTTTCCACATTAAAGGGAAAAAACCCCAAGTGATACCAAAAATAAAACAAACAATATGGATTCGAATGCTTGGCTGAGTAGGAATTATCTGTTGTCAGAGTAGAAGGAGACCAACGACTGAGATTTCAAAACTCAGGGAAGGTTTACAGGCTCCGGTTGCTTGACTGAAGAACCTTTTAGAAAACTGGAGGGTTGCCAGGATCTTGAGGTTCACCACATTCACCAAAGGAAAGTCTTTCCAATGCACATATTTGACAGAAACACTCCACGTATGTATACAGTGTATGCCAAAAGGAGGAACAATTACTGCTTACAATAAACATCGTTTTTTTGTCTGTAACAAAATCAAACCCTGTTAATGGTTTAAAAATTCCCTGAGAAACAAAGCTCCACCCCCGCACTTTTGTAACCATGACAGAGCATGGAAAACAAAGTAAGAATTACACGAGATTCTCATGCTGATGGGAGTAGGAGTTAAGGGCGAAGGAAAAGACATGAAAAGTCACAGCAGGAAACAGCCAACTTACTTCTGAGTAAAACATTAAACTGTCCTCACTACTTGCAAGGAGTCATGTAAGTTTTCTGTGTCTTGGCTGATTCTTGGATGTACTTCTATTTTACACTTGGTCTGGACTATCTTTATATTGGTCTGTGTCTATCTTTTAGAAGTGAATAGTTGGTAATTATGAAATGTTTAGGATATACAATTTCCTCTTCTCAGTGTGAAGAACCCAGTGAAGTGCTTTCAGAGTCATGCGTGCATTTGTGTTTCCACTGAGACTGTGACAGGTGCCTAACTGTAAACTCACCCACTCCTGCTTTCTTCCAGAGCTGCGGTTTTAATCCTAATCGGTGCTCATACTTTCATGCTTTTTTCCCCCACTTCTCTGGCACTTTTTTCTGCTTCTTCATCATGCTTATTCAGGCATCTCAGGCAATATGGTAGAACAACTTCTCACAGGGGTCTGAAAGTTCTTTTAAATGCCATATGTTTGCTTGGGTTTCAAAACATGCTTGTATTACAGTTTGAACCCAAATAAGAATTGCTTTTTTACAATCACTAGCTTTAGAAAAATTTACCCCCATCAACCAATGTAATTACTAGGCAGTTACATTCAGATAATTTTTTATGTCTGCTTTAGGGTAGGGGTGTCCTAAATACTATTCTAGAATGAAAATGCTTCTTGTTTTGTGAGTGAATGCTCCTACTGTAGTGTTTTCTTGACTTTACTGGTTTGACATAATTGTATTCCTATAAAGATCAAACGCTTTTGCTTTATTTTTTGTCAAGTACACCTGTGACACTCCAGGAATAAAAAAAAATATAGTGAAAGGCATTGCTACACATATGTGTGTAACTAAACACCTTGCAAGCATTGACTTTTGTATTTAAGACATTATACCTGAAAACTCTCTCTTCTTTTGCTCTGATATTCATGCATATATCCACTCTGTGGAGAGCACTAGAATATAACTTTGTGACATGTGAAGCCAAACTTAATAGTTGCTAGGAATCTCAGAGAGAGTACCCAGAATATAATCACTAAATCTGTCAGGATTTGCATTACTTTCATTGCATTATGAGTTTAATGGAAGCCACACAAGCATATCAGGTTCACAATTCCAGTCAAGTCTAGTTTTACTGGAACTGCACCTCTGAACCATGAAGCAAGATACTGTAATTACAAAAACTGTTGCAAAATTTTTCAAGTATTTATTGGGTGAATACATGCTGTGAGCCTCACACTCGCACTACACAGCTCCAAAAGCAGCCATGTTCTGAGTTTTTTCTGGCCAAAAATCTCATCTTCCATTTGCATCACACCAGAGTGAGATGAAATGGTGTCATCATTTACATAATCCTGATAGCCAGTGATAAGTGAGCTTGGTGACTATTCTGGTATGACTTTTCTTTAATGAAGAAAAAGAAAGATGCCTTTAATGACATGGAACTTGGAGAAAACAGAGAAGCTCATTAAATCTATGAATCTTATTCTTCCTTCTCTAGTGAGGTCAACTTTTCCATCAAAGATACTGTAATTCTTCTGTGGACATAAAAAAACACATTTAAATTTTTAAGCACAACACATTTAAAACACATTTCAAATTTTTAAAATGTATTTTCAAATAGTGGCCCAAACTCAACAGAGTTTTTGTAATAACCAAACTCCATCATACTGCAGGGTAAATGAATCACTTGACTTCAAGACTTCTAGGGCAAAATTTAGTTTAGTACCATGTCCTCTCAAATGTCTAGACCAGACTTTATTGCTAATAAAAGGTCCTATAGATGTTAGGTATTTATAGTTTAGTCCTATGGATTTAGAGTTTCACAAACCAGGGAAAGAAAAAGCATACCTTAAGGTTTATTTAGACTGGGTCAGTAGTTTTAACACAAATAAGATACAGATAGCAGTTCTATAGGAAACTGAAGATGGTGATATATTCCAAGAGCAAAAGGACTTCTTAGTTCTTAGCTTATATTTACAATTTTACTTTTTGTGCCCTCCAAAAAATTCTAAATTGAGGTTTTGCTTATGTAATTTTTTTTGCCAGAACTTGGCAGCTGATATCATGACTGGGTCGATATAACACATTGTTTCTTCTAAAATTAACAAACGTAGTTACTCAGGAATCTCAGCAAAAGAAATACTTCTTTTGATGCTTTTTGTAGACAGCATTGCTTATCAGAAGTCCTTACTCTGCTATAAAACAACACCATTTCACAAAGTTGAGCACAGTGCCAATTCGGACATCCCCGAACCCCGCATAGTCAACCATCTGTTTGTCCAAGCTGCCAAGTGGGTTAGCTCCTCTTTTCCCCGCCAGCTTGTGCTATGACAACCTCTTGCTTTTATTTTTCTTGCTGGTGTGACAGCTGAGGGGACAAAAAACTCCTTTGCTTACACCTGAGTGGCGGGACAAGGTCTCCCGGCCGTTTAGCGCGGCGCGGCTGCCAAGAGCACGGGGAGCACGGTCCGGCCGTNCCGCCAGCTTGTGCTATGACAACCTCTTGCTTTTATTTTTCTTGCTGGTGTGACAGCTGAGGGGACAAAAACTCCTTTGCTTACACCTGAGTGGCGGGACAAGGTCTCCCGGCCGTTTAGCGCGGCGCGGCTGCCAAGAGCACGGGGAGCACGGTCCGGCCGTGCGGGTTGCGCGGCCCCGCCGCGGGGACGCGGCTCCGTGAGGCGGGACGGGCGGCGGCGCCGCGCCCTCCCGGGCACTCAGGACTCGGCTCCTGGCGAGAGGGACGCGGCCCTCGCCGAGCCGGGCAGCGGCAGGGGCGATGCTTCCCCTGTGGAAGGACGTTCTCTCGGAGACTCTCCTGGGTAGGTGGTGGCGGTGCCGCCCGACGGGGCTGGGGGCGAGGGGCCGCGGTTAAGGGCACCGGGGGGGCTCAGCCGGGACCGGCCGTAGCCGGGCAGCCCCAGCAGGGTGTTGGGGGGCTCGCCGTGCGTGAAGGCGTGTCGCCGATGAACAGCTCCCCTCTGGAACGAGTAAATAGTGCTCACATCTGAGAGCTCTTCGGGTTCTTTTTTATCCTCTAGTACTGGAATGCCTTTTGTCTCTTGGATCAGCCTAGAATTTATTGCTGCTCCCGGCCAAATGTTAGTGCAGGTGTTGCAGAGTAGGTGCTCTACTGCCTTGTTCAAGGCAGGGCGCCGAGGGTGGTTGCCAGACCCAGCATCCGCGGTATCGTCTGCTCGGTGCATCTCCTGCAAAGCATGGAAGCTCGCAGCGCAGTGCCGCTGTGCGTGGGTAAGGTGTCTCCAGGGGAAAACAGCACACCGATTTACTTGAATAATTCCTTTAGCCACCAGTCTGCCTTTGAGGAGCCCTGAGACTGTGGGTGGACTGCTTATTTAGCCAGCCCTCTGAACGCTTAATCCTTTCCAAAGTTGAGCACTTCAACTGAGGTTCAAAGTAGGAACTTCAAGATGCCGTCTGAGGTGGGGAAGAGCTGTTTTATTTTCGTAATTCTATTTCCTTGGAAAATGTGTTTGTTTAACTTGAAATAACAAACATTTATTCACAGAAGGTGGCTGTTGTTGCTTGAACTGCTTTCAAATACATTTGATAGTCTATATAGGAAAGTATAAAATGATACTTTTAAAGTAATGTCCAGGAAGTCTTGTTGTGGAAAATATATTATGAGGTTTCTTTTTTTTGGTTTGTTCTTGTTTTAGGCTACATTTCTTGGTCTCTTTACCATGCACTGCCACCAATGATCTACTACTTCCCACTTCAGACACTGGCACTCACAGGCCTGGAAGCTTTTGCCGTTGCCTTCTTTTTCCCAATATTCTTGACAATTGACCCTTTTTGGAGGTTGGCTAACAATAAATATGCCCTAGCCTTTCTGAGATTGACTATGGTTGGTAAGTGCACACTGCAGTGAGTTACAGATTCCATTTTGATATCAATGCCTAAGAACAAACATTCCACATTGCCTTAAAATTCAGACAATTACAAAAAGAGACAGGAATAAGTTCTTGCTCTCCCCATACTCATTTTTGTTGGTTTATTTTTTTCTCTCAAGCTTTTAGTTACAGTCAGAATAATATTGTTTGCAGCCATTGTATTGCGTAAATACAGAAAAATCTTCTATTTTATTTCTAGAAGCTTTTAATTTAGTAAGAGTGATGTCCAGTTGGAAAGGTATTTTCAGTATCACTCAAATATTAGCAGAGCAGGTGTTTTTTGTATTGTGACAATGGGTAGGTATGTTCTGTAATGTAATGAGACATTACAGAACAGCTTGTGGTTATTACAAAAGTAGTCTTCTGTGACTGAAACATTATTTTTTAGTGTCTGAGGCAGTTTTTTCTTCTAAGGATGTATTTTCAAAATTAAATCTATCTATCTACATGCCTGTAGAGGGGTTATAGGCTCATCCTAAATATGAAATAACCCTCATATGGTCTGTTGCAAAGGATGAAAACTTGAGCTTAAACTCAGGAAATAAACACCCCATGTCCCATTCCACAGGCTCCTCCTTAAACTAAGACTTTCTGGCATTCCCACTTCAGTCTTCAGCTAACTGGTGCAAATCTCAGTTCTTGTTGATTTTCTGGAAGCTTTTTTGGGGAAGACTTGGCAGTTATAGCCACGTTCAGAAGCAAGTTATTGCTAAAGAGTTTGCCACACCAGATGAACTCAGAGGAGACAAGGGTCTCCATCCTGTGTAAAGGTCCTAGCTCCTTATTTGTTAATATAAGATAGACAGATAATCACTTTCCTTATAGTTTTCCTCTTTTACTGTTGGAAGACAGAGTAAGAGCATCTGATTTGCTTTCCCCGAGTAGTCTTTTAAAAAAGAATTCTTCTTTATCTCTAGAAAAATACTAGAATTGAGCACAGTTTATTGGTGTCATTGATTTTAATGAAGAATAGTCTTACCATGTTCTTTTCTTTTCCTACACTTCCCATTATATCCATCCTAATACTTTTCTTGTTGTTTTATAACAAGCTTCTCAGTGAGCAGAATCATCATCTTCTTGCAGCAGTGCATAGTGTATTGCTTTCTGCAAGATCTTCTAGTTTAGAAACTAGGAGTGAGTATAAGCATTTAAAATTGCACCTTACCTTCATTCAGATGTGACAGTAACACAAAATTTGCCGTGTTTATTTAAGATTAGTCTTTTAGATCACCTTGCTGTGTTCACTAGTTCACTTTACCAAAAGACATGGAAATCACTTAAAAGTGTGTAATTTTTTTTCTGCTAAATAAAGAACAGTGACAGGCCTGTGATGGTCTTTTATGTTAGTTCTGTCCCATCATACTGTGCTGCTGATTCTCCTGTTTCTCAGTTCTTCCTGCTTTTTTCTCCTTCATACTGAGACAATTTATTCATTCTCTTTTTGATCTTTTTTCCTTCTCAAAAAGGCCATGGTCTTCCTCTGGGTCTTGTTGAACTCTCAGGCAGAACAATCTACCTCATGCATGCTCCACCCCATTCTACTCAGTCTTCTATTTCAAAATCAAAAAAATATAAAATATTTTCATGCTTAGCTAAGACCAGATATTTATGGGGATGATTTTTTTTTCTGTTCTGTTTCTTTCTGCCTTTTCAGGAAGCTTTATTTTCCCTGCAACTTCTAATTACTGTATCCTTTCATACCTGATTGTGTGTTCTATTCAAAAACAAACAAACAAGGACAAAGTACCTGGTGGCAGTGTATATTTGCATCTGTGTCTTCAGACAACATACGTTAAATTTGGGTGTTTGGATATATATATTTAAGTCTTGGGTGTACTTGCCCAGCAACAAAAGGTGTGTCTGCTCTAACTTGGCAAACCCATGCTACCTTTAATCAGGGTAGTGCACATGATGAAATATTTGAAGAGTCAGGTTTATGGATTGCCAGAACAATTTAGTGACAGAAATCTGTACATGAAACTTCTGTTGAAGTCCTTGCAAGTACACCTGCACTGTACAATGATCTTGTTTATCATGTTGGCTCTAAGCTTTGAATCTTTTACTCTGAGCAGAATGAGCAGGTTAACAGTTGGAGGATTCCTAGCATGTGTTGCCAGAATCTGCAGCTCCATTTCTGACATTACTTGCTTAACATCTCTTCAAGTTTGACTCATAATCAAAACTGTGTTGCTGCTTCTTCTGTTGTTAGTCATTGGTCCTGGGCCAGAATTTGCCACACTGACTGAAATTACAAGAATATATGTAGTCCATAGCCACTTGAATTTGAAACCTGTTAGCAGAGTTTAAAACTGCTGGTTTGTGAGGTCACTGTGTCCTGGGAAATGGCAGAGATGTGCGCATGTGCTCTCTTTCAGTGGCTGGGACAGTAATAGTTTTCAGTAATAGAATGGTGCAGGCTGGTAGTGACCACTTCTGGTAGTGACCAGATACTGAGCCAGAGAAAGCCTTATTCACCCCTACTGAGGCAGGTGGTTACTAATCCCTGTGTTTTGTATAGTGACTGCTCCTACCTAATAAAGAAAGTGGCTTTGGCCATAGTGTACCTATTTCCGTAGGTGTGCTGCGGGAAATGCCATATCTTTTTTAGAAAGGAGAAGTCACAGTACATAAAACTTTATGGCTTTTGAGTTAGGTACCTAAGTGCATGGTTGAGGAATATCTGTATACTTAGATATTTTATCCATATATACTCTCTCTGGACTCAATCACCATAAGTACTTAAAGGCAATCACTTGGATTGCTGGATAATTGCTTCATATAATTTTTTTCCTTGAAAAAGATAACTTCTATGAAGTCATATGTACCCCGTTTCTGTGTATACCTACAGTTATTTGGTTTGTTTAAAAATGTGAAGTGTCATGTGTTTTCAGATAAGTGGCATAGCCATTCAAATTACAGACGTTGAACTAATGCACAGGAAATCCTTATTACCCAGTCTCTATTGATCATTAAAGTAACCTCTGTGTATGTGTATTTATTTGTAGGAAGCTTAGCATCATACCGTGCACCAAATGCTTCAATTAGACTTCTCATCTTGGCTGCTGGTGTTTCTTCTTCATTGCTGGTACAAACAGTAACATGGTGGTCAGGAAACAGCTTACAAAGGTATTTTCTGGAATACCTTCTGGAATGGAATTTAACTGATGTTTCTTTATATTAAAAGCTGTTTTCTTTTTTTTCACCCCCAAATGCCTCAAAACCCCCATTTCAAAAAGTGATTCTTACAGGTTCATCAGAATATGGGGCTTCATGCTAGGCAAGATAATGCTCCTTGTTCTTCGTATCTGGTACACATCACTTAATCCAGTCTGGAGCTCTCAAGTTGCCAATACTGTCATACTGACAATTGGTTTTGTAGCAGCACTGGAGCGAATCCATTCAGGTAACCTAAAGTATACCTTGCTATGTGTCACTGAGTTTTGATTCTGTGTTTTTTTTTCCCCCAGCACAGTCTGGTTTTAGACCTGCTGCATGAGCATTGCAGGCTTTAGAAGTTGTGGGATACTTCCATCTGCCCATAATATGGCAGAACTAGTATCACAGTTCATACTAGCTGCAGTAAGTTGGTGCTAGAACTGCCTCTTTTTCCTTATTGCAATGTCAACAATATGACAGTAACACAAAGGCCTAAGATAGGACAATAAAACCAGAATGGATTATTGTCTTTCCAGCATGAAACATTTGTGGTGTTTTTGTTATAATGTTAATTCTGTTTGCACTTTGAGTTTCTCTGCCATTGCATATCTTTTAACAGACAAAAGGAGACAGGACAAAGTTGGGGAACAGCTGGTATGTGAAAATAAACAGAAAGCATTGGAGGAGTGGACAAGTTATCCCAGTTAAACTTTGCCCAAGTTCTTGGAGTATTTGCACAGAGTACTCGGCAGTGGGAAGCTGGCATAGGCTAAATTGTGGAGGTGGTATTAATAGCCAAGGAAGACAGCAAGACTGGGTTGGTTGGTTAAGGCAGCTCATGTTAAATCCTCAGAATCTCCTTCCTTCTCAGTATAACCTTAATGAATTAATTGAAAGATAAAACCTTATCTATGTGTAAGAAGGTATAAATTAGCATCATGCATATTGTCTGCAATCTTGCATTACATGACCTAAATTAAGCCTGAGCTTTCATCAGAATTTGGAAAGGGAATCTGCTGCAGGAGATTAGGAAGGAAATCTGTCTTGTTTGTGGGTGACAAAATGATATGCCTATGTAATTAATGAGAGAGGTTCTAAAGCACATGGAAAAAAAGGAGAAGGAAGGGAGTTTATTTCTGGCTTGTTTGGAAGTGTCAGGTTTTGTTCTTATCAGAGTTTAGACTTGCAGAGAACAGAAGCCTCTGAACAAATTCTAATAACTTTTCTGCTGATTTTCAAAGCCATTTTAAATATTTAAATTCCAGTATTATGGAAAATAATCAGATGGGCAGGTTGACATTTTTGAACACTTATGATGAGAATATTTTCTCACATACCTAGGGTTGTTAGTAAAGATATATGAATTTTTTGAGAAGTTATCAATTTCTGATAACACAATCCTAATTAGATAAATTAGCTTTTTTGCATGTAATTTATTCTAGAAAATTTATGATTTTGGCTATTTCTTTTTCTCAGTAACTCTTAATAATAGGATTTGACAGTTTGCTTAGCTGTATTTCTATTCTTATTCTAGGTGGAGACAAAAGGAAACAACAAACAAACAAAACTGGTAATGTGGTTAGAGAGACTGCTTCCCATCCTCATTGGTTTTTATCAGGGATTGCTTTTGGCAGCCTCATGTTCCTCACTCTGTGGATATTTGGGGAGGTATCATTAATTTCTAGATGGGCAGTAAGTGGACATCCACATACAGGTCCAGATCCTAATCCATATGGGTAAGTGCATTATTACTATTACTATTACTATTACTATTACTATTACTATTACTATTACTATTACTACAAAATTGTTATAAAAATCCAGTGCTGTAGTGGGTGACATTAAAACTCAACCCCGTGATGATATGAGAATTTAGACAGAAAAAAGTGGGTACAAAGTACTTCACAAAGAGGATTCATTCTTCCTTTGAGATATCTCTGAGCTTTTTGTCCAGACCTTTAAATTTTCTAATACAGAATTATTTTTGTTGCAGCACTAAAATCTTGGCTTGCCACATTTCAAAACAATTTTTAGATTAGGACTGAGGTTCAAGGATTTATGAAGGCAGTGCCTCTATAATATGCAGTAAATTAATCTAGCATTAGAGATTAGGTCAGAGATGCATGCACAAAGTATAAATAAAGTAAACTGTATGTAATATTAGAAGATACGCTTCAGTAGAAGTGGTTCATTCAGGTTCCAAAATCTAGAAAGAGACCAAATTAGTTACTCTGAGTCAACCACATGTGTTGGCAGGTGGCAGAGTTTATAATCTGGAACTGATATACAAAAGAGTTCCCTGAGACTGAGAGCAGTGTTAGATACTGTAGGATTCTGTATTTGACATGAAGAAAATACTTCTGTGTGGGGTGGATTCTTCCCTCTTGTTTTCTCAGAGTTGTTTTTGCCTTTTGTACCAAGATTTCAGTGGACTGCTTTTGCTGCTAAACACAGCTCACTTATACATTACAGTAAATTGCCCTTATTTTCAACTGGATGTTTTTTTACACATTCAATAAAGAAAAGAAAATGTATCTGGGTGTGAGCAAAATTTAGCTTTTTTTAAAGTAACAGAATTATAATATATTACCAAGGACCCTTGTCTGTATATCTAGAGGTTTCTTTTACAATGTCAGATTTTTTTAAAATCTTATAGTGCATGTTTTCTTTTTTCTTTTTGTTGTATCAGAGGTACAGTTCTGTTGAGCCTTGCTCATGGACTGATGCTTTCATTTTGGAGCTGGTCTTCTGTCATCAGTTTTGCCTTGTTTCTCATAGGTAGGTGCAAATCCTGAGCAGAATTTTTGTCTATTACCTTATTTCCTTTACTCAAGTTCTCTGACCTGACACCACATCTCAGAAAAGTGTGGCTAATCAAACCTCCTTTTTTCTTGCTACTGACCATAGCACACGTATGTCTGACCAGAGGGTTACAGGCTAAATTTCCAGGCCATTGCAGAGCAGTGTTATTGTCTTCAGAAGCCCTGTTAAGGTTCTGTTCCCTTGAGCAGCATCTCAGTTCTGATCATCTGCATTGTATAACAGTTGGTCTTGATGATCTTAGAGGTCTTTTCCAACCTTAGTGATTCTATGATAAGGCCACATGTAGGGTTATGGTATTGAGATGACACAAGCCTCTCAGATCCACAGGAGACAAAATAACTTGTAATTTAACAAGTAGTCTACCTGGAGACAAACTTACCTCCTGTCTCTTTATTTGCCAAGTTCTGCAGGCAGTAAATTAATATGAACAGGCAGGTTTTAGTGTTAAGAAATGTGTGTACAGATTGTAATGTAAGCATGGACAATTGATTTTTGATGTACATACACTGCTTATTTAAAACAAGCACAGAAAGGTTCTTTAGTTGATTCAAGCATTTTGTTCTGAAATGCTTAGAACCTTGATGTATAAGAGTTAAAAGTGTTTCTATGCATTTGCTTTCATGGTGTGATAATAAATATTCATAGCTACAATAATGTTTTAAAATGAACACATTTGTCCTGTTATAGAGAGGTTCTGTGGTTGTTACTGTTCTGTTTCGGGTCAAATCACTATATCAAGGATAGTATGGTAAGTCAAGGATCTTGCAGTTAATAAAAGATTAATAGTTGCTTTTGTACCCATCCTATGGTTATCTACAGGAAAGATCAGAAAAAGATAGGTTTTCTCTTCATATTAATCTATTTGATTCCTTCTGTATTCTGGTCAAAGAGATTCATAACTGACAGACCTGTTATTCTCTTAAGCACTGCATCATTCCTCTGTTGTGCTGAAGAACTCTGTTAGAAAAACTGTTCGGTTTTGGCTCTTGATGGTGTTTTTCTGCCCTCTTTTTGCTGTACTGTTTTCAGCTGAATAGGCAGTGTTTAAAAGAATGAGATACTGGGAAAAAAGAAAAGACTGTCTTTGGCTACTGTGAATAACTGTCCTTCTACTGATGCAGCTTTCATGGCTGGAAAGCGCAATAATATTTCCCAGACTCTATTTTTTCACTAGTAAGAATATGAGAATAAATGTGGTGGATAATATACCTGACTGAGACTTACTCTATTCTTTTCTATCCCTTCACAGGTTTGGCATCTTCAGCTGGTCTCCTTTATTTACAAACCTGGAGTGCTGCTGTTGCAGGCAACATTCTTGGTATCTTTACTATGTGTGTGTGGCCTCAACTAGCTGGACAATTTGTTAGCTGTCTGCATCCTGGGAAAGCCATGAGTACCGCCATGTTTGCCTATGTTCTTGAATTATTCTTCTGTGTATGGTGTACAGCTTATAAATTTGTACCTGGAGGAGTTTACATTAGAGAAAGCTCCCATCTTCTTCTAGGTACATTTGTGATAATCAACAAATACAAATATGCTTGCTTTAGCCTCAGGCAGATGTGTGAAATGTATGTAGTGTATGAAAAATCTTTTCAAATGCTCAGTTACTGTTCACTTGCTTACTGTGGTAAGAGTTTCAGTGCAAAAATTAATGAAGATGCAAAAAAATCTCGTTTCTTTACTATTAGAAAGGGTCAAAAATGTAGACAGAAAATGGAATTCAGTTAAGGGGAAAAAACAAAGTGGAAGAATGTCTGAAAACTAAAGTACGCAGTGGAGGAATAGATTTGTTAATCAGTCACCCTAAAAATATGGCTGCAGTCCAGGGTGTGAAAGCACAAATATGCTGGCTACCTAAGTAATGCCTCAGGTAACAGAGTAGCTACTGGGACTGTAATGTAATTGAGTGCATTATTTAGCCCTGCTCTACAGAGTAAAGTGCAGCATCCTGCTGATCTAGCTAGTCTACATTGGAGGCCTGAGTTTCTTTCCCATGTGGCTCTTTCTACCTAATGTTTTGTGGACACACCAGCATGTTTGGGGGAACTCAGATGAGCCTGTAGCATCAGAAACACGTGAACAGGACAGGCAGAAAAGAAATTGTCAGGTATTTGCAAATAAGGAAGAACTGAGTTGAGCAAATAAAAAGGGTTTAGCAGAATGATCACTTGATGAGGGTGGAGAGGTGAAAAGGAAAACAACCCTTCCTGGTTTTGTCTCCAGATGTATTTTCACAATAGGCACTAACATGTTTCAATGGCATATTTCACCATATTTCACTAACTACATTTAAACAATGCCAAACATTGTCTTGGGCTAATTGTGTGGGACATTTTTTAAAATGTGACGCATTAGCCTATATTTTATTTGGAAAGGATTAATGAAGGCTATGCTTAACTTGTTGCTCCAAAGGTTTCATATTTCATAAATGTCTTTGCAACTACTTTGTGTCACTCCAGTTTCTAATTCTCCACGTATATTTCTTATATTACAGCATTTACATGAGGGATTTAAGTTCACTATGTTTTGAGGAGAATTTCATTCCATTACTGCACTATTTTCTTTGTTCTGAAAGCACTCTGAGAAGTCCTTAGAAACAGTTACCTTAGCTTATTAAATTTAATTTTTTGAAGTTATATGAAGAAAGCATGTGGTAGAGGAGTGTCAAATGCTTTCTTGAGTAATTCTTTCACAAAAGAAAACTTTTATTCAAAATTCTTCTCAGTTATTTGGCATGATCACTGGGTAGTAACAGAGAGATGGCCCTAATTTACCTTTGGTTAAGAAAACTGTAAATGGAACATATCTCAGCTGATGGCACTATATAAGTTTAAATTCCATCTGAGAATCCAGTTTCTGCCTTTTTTGATGCTGTTCCATAGCTTATCAAAGATTATACCATGAAACTTTGTCTTTTTTGCTGTGCTTGTACCCTTACAGCTTGGCTTTCTGGCAAACTGCTTGTTTTCTTCTGGTTTCTTCCAGGTGCAAGTGCTATTTCTTGCTTTCTTCTCATGTCCAATATCCTCCCTTTCTCTTGCTACAGTTTGGGTAGGGAACACCACCAGGAAAAGTGACAATGAAAGTAAGATCATTATATTCAAAACTTCTCTGCTGCTTCACTGTGATGTGATATAATGCTGAGGGATCAGATTCTTGATCTTCATCAGCTTTAATGGCTGGGAATCAGTCACCCTTTGGGAAAAGTTTTGTGTGTGCCCCTTCGTTGTGCTAGACCCAGTATTCAGGTTTGCAACCTTTCACTACAATTAATGTAACAAGTAAGGGAAATAAAAAAAAAATACTGAGTAATAGTTAGCTATTACTCTGAATTAAAATATAGCTTCTATAATCAATTAACTATGCCACAAAGATATTAAGGGCATATATCTTCTCTAACAGAGCTCTTATCCAGTTCATTATCCTCCCGTGCTTTCTTTGAAAATAATTGGATTCTTTATCTCACTAGGGATTGGAAAAGATCTTGTAGTATTATATTAGTCTAAGCTACTTATTGAAAAGATACCATTCCCACGCATTGCAACAGTTAGTGCACTGAAGTTGCTTACTAAACTTTAAAATGTATCTGTAGGTGTGTTTAGATTTCTGTTCTTTAAAAGCAGCACTATTTCTGTTGACTCTGGAGTTCCAGAATACAAGTTGCTGCCATGTTAAATTGACCTTCCAACCTACTGCAGTCTGCTTATGCTGTTTATAAGAAAGTGTTGAGCAATTGCTTTTGTAGTTCCTGTGTGAACAATGTGGTACTTGTATCTTGGTGACAGAGTAGTTTATTGTCAAAGATAATAGATAAGTGCAATCATCGATGTACTTTTTTCATAAAGCTGTTATTTTAAGATTCAGTAATATGTAAGTGTAACTCAGTTGCTCTTGTCTGGGTTAATTTCAGTAAACTTTGAAAACAGTGGGCCCAGCTGAGAGTTGTAGCCATCAGTAGGACAAGGGAGGATTTTAGCATAATTTATCTGCTATGTCTTAGCCTTTTTGACATAATACCCTGGAACTGTACTGCAAATCTGTCTTTACTTGAGAGTGCTGTCAATAAATCTCATAGTTCCTGCATTGCCTCAATAGGTTTGGCATTTATCTGCATTTTGCTTTGAATCATCTTTGTTGCTGGAATCATAAGGTTGTTCTGTTGCAACACAACAGCTGGAAATTTATGAAATACATGTTTATGAGCAATGTTTAGAATGTTAAAGATCTATGAAAAAACTAATTACTTATATTTTTACAGGTTTTGTAATGTTATGTATTGGGGTAGGCCTTCTAACAGGACACAAGAAAGACCTTAGCTCTGTCTTTGAAGTGAAAAGCAATCAAAAACCATTCTTCAAAAGGAGTAAAAACTCTATTAAACTATGTAAGTATAATTTTAGTTCCTTTTCAGCATGACTCTAGGAATAGTGTCTGAGGAGAAAAAACCAAAACACTGTGGAGTATTTGCTCAGATGTTTTAGAAATGGGTTTTTTTTTTGTACTAGTTTTAGACTGGTAGTTGTTACTTCCCTAGTTCCAGGTTAATGATGACATATACTACTGGAGGAGCTGACTCACTGTGGTTATGACTGACAGAGGCTATTCCTAACGGAATGTGTTAAACAGAGACAAGAAACTGGGCAAAAACCAAAATGTGGAAATGGATTCAGCATCATTTGTGGTTTCATTTTAGTGGCTGAGGAGGAGGCCTGTCTGGATCGTGGCATTTACACTGTGTGTACAAAAGATATGAATGATTTCCCAGCCATTGGGTATGGCGGTCTTGCAGCAGTTCAGTGTGACAATGCTGCCAGGGCTGTGTGAGCTGGCGGGCAGCGTGGTGGCACTTGGCTGGCCCAGAGCTGCTGGTCAGTGTGACACTCTCCTGTGAGATGTTCAGTGTGAGGAGGAGGCGATCCTGCAGGGCCAGCACAACGCTTGGGCCTGGCTGTGTGCGCAGACCAGGCCTATCCTGGGGAAGCCATTGCCATCTGCTGCCTGTCAATTAGGCCTAGGCATCCCAGATTTTCAGATTGTATGTATGGGGTCTGCTTTTTTCCTTAGGTTTTGAAGAGGAATGAAAATCAAATGTTTGAAGTTTCATCACTTTTTGGCTTTTAAACCATACAAATATTTTCAACTATTTCTCTACAATCATTTGAGTCCCTGATTTGTTTTCATTGTTAGCTTACAGTTTCTAAAGAAGAACACCTGTCAATAGCATGAAGTTTGGTAGAGGAACAAAATGCAAGGCATGAGGGCATAGTAACCCTACAGGGATCAGGATGCTAAAGATTCCAATTCCTGCATCTTTTCTTCTGTGACTTTGGATCATATTGCTTTCCACTTGTGTACATTTTGCTGTGTTTGGAAAAAGGAGGCAATAGTGCTTCATAGTTTTGAGGGCTGTTTCTGGAATCTTTATGGAAGTCTTTATCCTGTTTACTTAGTGGCCAAAAGAATGTGGCCTGTGAGAGTTTGTGTGTCAGAGACAATATGAGCACTATTTCAAGTGGCTTGAATATTGCTGCTAAGAAACATTTCACAAAAGTAAATTCATATTTCAAAATACTACCTGTCACAAAGCACAGACCTTGCTTAGCTAATCTTGTAATGTTGCAGCAGTACCTCTTGTACTTCCTCATCCTGCCCAGACTTGTACTGTTTCTCAGCTTCCACTCTAAGCGCCTTTGTGTCTTGCACAGTATGAAAGTCCTTGACATGTGCTAATGTAAGTAGCATGTCCTTCTTCCTGACATTTTCTATTATAAAATGTATTTAAATTTTACACAAAACCATTCCAGAAAACTTCCATTAAAATAATTTATTTTTAAATATATGAAAGAATAAACTGGAGTTACTGAAATCGTTGTAGATAAAATATACCACCGTGTAAACGAAATAACTGCAGAGGGCTTTGATCATCAAATTTCATTGTGCTGAATGGTGAGAGCTCTTAAGTGCACACTGTGGTTATTTGTAATGCCACAGGAGCAATTAGAAAGCTCTGAATATGCTTTCTATGAGCTGCACTGTCTTTCCAAGAGTATGTCAAACAAATGATCACTCTGTAAGTCTGGCAAGAGTTGAATCTTTCTGATAGCTAAAGGCTTGCAAAGTAAACTACATTTTATTCCACACATTGTATTAACAAGATAAAATTGTGTGCTACAAATGCATATTTGCACACAGAGAGGAAAACACTGAAGGGTTTACATAATGCTCTTACTCATGTCCTATAATGAATTCTTCAGTAGGTGTAATTTTTACATAACTATTCCAAGGAGTTTTGGTACATTTTATCTGCTTGGCATGCTGTGTTTTGGAGAGGGTATTTGCACGCACACACATTTTCTGAATGCATAGTTACTGCCTTGATCTGATGTTGTCATTTAAATGGGCACATTTCTCATTCTGTGAATAGCACACCTTAGAATAACAGTGACCTGTTTAATAACAGTAATAACATTAATTTTTTTGAACTAAAAGCATTTTTTCTATGTTTTTCTATTTCAAGTATTGTGGCTGTTTGTTGGTGTTGGTTTGCTTGGATTGGGTTTACGTTATAAAACTTACCAGAAGCAGTTGGGCCAAGGGGTGAGTAGGGTGTTATGAGAATGGCAACTTTCAAATATACAGTAAAATGTGTGTGTGATCTTAGGTGTGTTAGTCATTGATGAAGAAATCTTTGTAACCAAGTATTCAGATAAACTAATGCATAAAAGAAGATGCAAAAATTTAATCTATAAATTCATGTCAAACTGAAATGTCTGGGTCTTTGAAGATTTATAGTGATGCTATGAAAGAAAACTATTTTGAAAATTTGAGAGATTCTTGTATCATGTTCAATTTCAACATTACTTTTATAAATTAGTTTATTTGAACTGTGTTCAAACTGTGCAATGCTATTAGCAGTCTGATTTCATGTAGGGGGAGTTTGAACAGATGACTTCCTGAGGTTTTTTCCAGATGAAGGAATTCTATGGTTCTATATTATACCATAACTCTAAATTGAAGCTGTCTGAAAAGTTGGTTGACATAGATTAGGCTTAGACTGGGTATACAAATTGGATAAAAATTTGAAGACTCCAGTTTTCTATCTTGCAAGAAAATAGCAAAGGTAATAAATAACAAGATTATTAACACTCATGGAGTTCAGCGTTAGATTCACAAATGCACACAGATTTTTACAGTTGGCCTTTTTTCAGTTAATTCAGGTTTGTATTACCTTGTTGTGTGGCAAAAAGTGGTCAACTTACTAAGTTCCTCTTAGTAAGATAAAAAAATGCATTGTCTCTTTCCTCTTCATTTTTTTGCTGTTACTTGTACAAATTAATTTTAAGTATGGTGATTTTTATTCCCTTGTTAATAGCATATTTAGTCTTTTAGTCTTTTGTAATTCTGACAATTGTTCTAGGAAAGTATATTGGTTAAAACATCTCTTCTTGTATGTCTTACTGCACCATGCGTCTGGTGTTGTTTACTGCAAAGCTATAGTATGTAAATGTCAAGTTTTATTTTACTTTTTTCCATTTATTTTTTGAGGTTCCAAAAAGAGATTTCTCTGCTATGATCTGGCCTTTTAGGTTTGGATATGACAATGAAGGATGGTCTAATTTGGAAGGATCAGCTAATTTGCTTAATCAGACAGGTAACTCTTTTTTTCCCTACTTCATTTATATTTGGGAGGATTCATCTGAAGAGACAGAACTGCTTGGTACACCTGCTTGGTAACTGAGGCCATTTTTGCATTAACACAAGAACCTGTGTTTAATGTTTTTCTCCTCAATTTGTGAACTGTTCCAATACAATCACTTCAGTCAAAAATCTATTTGCAGAGGTGATAATTTGTTTAATATGTGTTAAAGAGGTTTCTGGTCAGGAGAAAGGCAGCAAATTCCAAAATATAAGTTAATAAATCATAATTTCTAATAGGTGGAAATGGTATTCTGCAATGTAACACTTTCATGTTACATCTGTATTAACATTGTCAGTAAATGCATTCAGAGTTTGGCTGGAAATTTCTATAAGAAGAGTTCCTGATTTTGAGAGCCATAGAGGAAAGAGTGGCTGTCTGCTTCAGGATAGGGGTTGTCTTTAAAGGTGTGGTGGTGGGCATTCCTTGGGCTCAACTCCCTGTTGCAATAGTGAAGATGTAACATGTAATGGCTTTTGTTACTGGAATTTCCATCTGCCCTGGAGGGATCCGACATCAACCCTTAATGGTTTCAATTACTGTGTCTGTGATCAGCATGTATGCTAATGATGTAGAAGGAAAAACCTGGCAATCCACTTAAGAACTCTGAGCTCCCATTTTTCATGACAGTCCTTTACACACCTGCATAGGATATTTCAAAAGCAAAAAAATCTTCTGTGGTGCTGGATGGTCATAATTCCTTATGAAAGGGCTGTGGATGAAATGGTGACTCAATTTGCCTGCCTGTGTAGGACAACAATCTAAAAGGGGCATAATTGCAACAAGAAGGGAGCACTTGGAGCACTTGTTGCTGCTGCAGCTGTACTGACCTGCTGCTCAACCTGAGTCTGACTGGTTCAGCCATCCTGTGGGCAGCTTGCAGGCTCCCTCCTTCCTTCAGGCATGGGCAGGTGTTTCTTAAATGCCAGTTCCTCAAAGGACTGCATAGTTCTTCCTAAAATATAGGGGAACCCATCAATTTCCCCTGGCAAAACCAACATCTGCATGTAAACAGGGAGGGATCACAGTGCTGTGAGAAAGTGAGGTGGCTGCAGATGGCCAGCAATTCAGTGGAGCTGCAAACCCTTCTGTCACCATGCCTTGGGACTGATGCAAGGTTGCTCTGGGCTGAATAATTATTTTGGCAACAGCATCCAGCTGTGTCTTGCACAGGAGACCCTTTGAAGCACAACAGGATTTGATAGATGAAGGAAAGTGCGGATGTGCTATATAGTGTTTGTTCATCAAATTGAAAGCATTAGACTTGCTCCTGTGCTGTTAATTTGTGTGTGCACAGTATCTCTAATGCTTTTGAAATGATACAAGGTCTGTGCAGGCCAGCTGTATTCTGCAGTCTCATGTATCTCTGGTTAGGCATCAGGGATGAGCCATGGCAAGCAAACACTAAGTGCATCTTCCTCAGAGTTTGTATGGACTGCAGTAGCCAAACGTTTGGGCATGACTTTGTGGGAAATAATGACATTAACTAGTTATTTATAAGTCCTTTTTATAGGTAACAGTTATAAATAAACCGTTATAGCAGTTATAAATATTTTCTTTTTTTCCCTCCCATCTTAGAAGCAGATTTTATCACTATTATAGAGAGTGACGCCTCTAAACCATTCATTGGAAACCATGATCCAGCAATGTGGCTAGGAGAAAGACTGGGATTTTATACAGATTTTGGTCCAAGCACAAGAGATCACACTTGGGGGTGAGTCATCTTTACATGAACAGTGGCAGTAAATAGATGTAAATATATTGCCCAATACAAACTGCACTAGTACAGAAGCAAAGAATAGTTGGAATAATAATCAATATGATCACTTAACTAAAGCTTGTCCTTTAGGAGCAGGCTTTGATTCATTAGCATTACCATGATCAGTTTTTGCTGCCTGCCCCCATAAGCTACTTCAGTTTTGGTGATGCAGAGAATGGCATCCTGCCCTTTAACGTACAGATTTGTACATTCAGCTTTCCAAGGGCTGTATCTGATGCCTTTTTCACATTATTTTGTTTTGGGCTATCAGAATTTTATATTTCAGATTTAAAAACATGACAACAGTTGGAAAATGTAGCATATCAGGAGGTATGAACATTTTTTAATTAATTAAATCAGCTTGGGCTGTATAAAGGGAAATGGGAATATAAAGGTGCATGTCTGTTTGACCAGATATTTTGTGTCTAATTTTACCTTAATGCTCAACCAGTTGCAAATCTTTATATATCTTTGTCCTCTGGAAAAATACTGGTGTATAATGTGGCTTTTTTTTCTCGGGGGGATATACACATCTATATGGCAGATGGAAATTCATACTGATGTTGCAATGGCTATTTAATTTTTTCCATATGTGAGGGGCATTTAGTAACTTTCTTCTTCCAGACCCTGTCTACTTGAGAATGGGGCAGAGAAGTAATTTTCTGAGATCTTATTAATGAAACACCTTGAAAAACCTGATGCAAAATATCCAAACAGAAGCTGAAAAAAGAGAAATCTCTTGTTTTAAAGATGTAGTTCTACCTACTTCCACTTTTAAAACACCTTCTAATTTCTGCCAGTATAAAATTCTGTTTTGTCTGAAATACAGATCATTAAAAGCCCAGTGAAAGAATTAATATTTATGGAATGATATTTCTTAGTGTAGGAATTAATTTGATAATATATTTTTAGACATGTACTTAAGCAGTATTTTAGAGGGTATCTTTCTATATTCAGAAAAATCCACTTGGTTTATATTCTGCTCTTAAAGTTTTTTCCAATGACTGTTTGTCTTCTGCTCACATTTATCTGCTTAGTTCACACCTTTGATGCTTGTGAATCACAAAATGTAACTTTTTGCCTCTTCTCATGCAGGATTATGGCATTATCCAGGTATCCAATTGTAAAATCGACCCATCACCTCCTTCCCTCTCCAGAGGGAGAGATTGCACCTGCCATCTCCCTGACTGTCAACTTCACAGGGAAGCTGGTTGATTTTGTTGTCGCTCACTTTGGAAATGAAGAGTGTGTATTTTACTTACATTTACATAGAATGTACAAAGTAATATAATGTAATTTGTGAACTTCTGGGATTTCTTTTGTACCCTTTAAAATATGCTGCTGTATTACTGGTTCTAGAAGGACACATTTATGACAGTTTAAAATTGGTTAAAACTACTAGTTTAAAATTTAAAGCATTTTTTAATGTAGAGTAAATGTGACATGCAAACCTCAGCTGAACCTACTATATGAATTACTAGAGATTTAAAGATACAGTTCTGCAAAGTCACTACAAATGATAAGATGATCATCTACAGATGCATCTCCATGCAGGATAGCATCCTTCTGACTTTTTGCATGTGGAACAGACATATTACATTCCACAATGGGTGCAGATAGGTACAGTTAGAGATAGCATTAATGGAAAATACTATTTTTTTTTAAAGTAACAAATCCAAAACCTCCAAGAAAGGACAGTGATGGAACAGCAATAAAAGTATCCATCAGTGACCTTCTGAGAGTATGCAAGTGGAAATAGGAAGTCTGATTTCTGAATTCAGAAAAGCAATATTTTTACCAATAAATCAAATAAATGACAGAAAGGAATAAGGTATAGATTCCAGTTCTTGAAAACAATGTTTTGATTACTTGTGTGTAATGAATATTTATAAGAGGTAGTTTTGTGAATGCTCCGTGTAGCTGTAATTTCTGTTATATTTGATGGTGTATCTAGTATGTTTGTGGCTATGTAGTAAAATCTGGAATTAAAAAAAAAATTGTTACATTTCATGGAGAGGCAAATTTTTGGATAGGGTGTTATAGCACAAAGAAGCTGCTCAGAAATTCAGAGTTCTTTGTATCCCATTTCCCTCCCCTGCATAGAAACTGCACCAAACCTGATAATTGTTTATAGATTTCCCATTTAATAAACAAATATAATTGTTAGAAATCATTCCCCATTTTTAACTCTAGAAAGGAATTTAATTCTGTGCCTCACACAGATGATTAGACTTGTCTGTCTGAGAAACTGTTTCTCAAAGTAGAAAAAAATAACATTGTATTATCCCCTCGTGAAGAAATGAGATAAAGATGAAGGAGAAAATATGAGGTGACACATGGGAAATGAATGCAAATCAGACTGTGTTTTAGCAGGGAATTAATTTGTACCTAAATACTGCACATAACTTCTAATTTTTAATAATTTTTTCTTCTGCTGCTTAGGTTGACATAGACTATAGAATACTGGATTACTAGGGGGTTTTTAAAATATTATTTTTAAAATGTGGGACTATAACTATGCCTGTGCCTTTCCCATCTTCTGGAGAGGTGCATTCTGGAAAGAGCAGCTAGCTGAGCAGGCAACTTCACATATACCTAGGTCAGACTCCTACTTAAGTATTTGGGGATTTTTTTGTCTCCTGTCTGTGTACTCTTTCTCCCTAACACAGTTGCTTCAGTCAGAAGTACCACTATTTAGAAAGCATAGCGGGACTTAAATTGTTATCTTCTTTTGGGTTTACAGGTTCCAAAATCAGCTCTCTCTGTCAATGGTATTTAGTCCAGACTACCAAAATCTAGAAGACAATGTGATTTACACAGCTGTTTAAAGTTACTAATATGAAGAATCACAGAAAGAGAACTGCTTTTGCATTTTTATGACAAATCAAAGGAGAGGGAATGAGATCCAATGACGTATTTTACCAGGCTCCACTTACGCTATTGCTTTTGGTGATGTTGGAATTCCTGTGTAAATCTTGTTAAAGAGATGTGAAACACAGGCCAAATGTAATTAAGTAATGCTAATGGGATGATATAACTTTAGTTACATTTCATAAATCATGGGACCCAGACATTAAGACTTTATTTCCCATGATCTATCCATAATACAATTTTTTTTAGTATGTAAGCTCTTTGTTATGCACCAAATTGTGCTAGCACAGTTAAATTTTTAGTGCAAGCACAGACAAGACCTTAGATAACCAAAACACTAACATTCACACTTCTTCGTAATGGTATCTATATTAAAAACAAAACAGTAATAGAAAATGTTGTTCCTGTAATGGATGGAAAGAAAATGTGAATTACATCTGCCATGACCATGTGGCTTTTATCAAATGTAGTGATAATTTTGAATCAATAAGATTGCTGTGAACTTTCATACTCTCTAAAACTCAGCAGCAAAAATGGTACCAGATTGATTTGTGGTGTACTGTGTCATAGAACAAAGATTGTGAGCTAAAATGAATGTTTTCCATTCCTTTCAGAGAGGACTTGGATAGAAAACTCCAAGCAATAGCTGTTTCAAACCTATTGAAGACTAGCTCTAAGCAAGTTGTATTTCTAGGATACATCACTTCAGCTCCTGGATCCAGAGACTATACTGAATTAATAAAAAATGGAAATGTGCAGGTAATATACAATACTGCATATCTAGAGAAAATATGTATTGGAAGCACTCAGCTTAATGTTTCAAATTGGTAACTTAAATATAGGCAGAGAAGAAAACACATGCCCATTTTCAGATACAATCTTTTGCTACCTCATGATATCTTGCAGAGAAGGTGGAGTTACACAGTGAAAGAACAAGAGGCAATGGACAGCAGCTGCCCCAAGGGAAATGGCAGTCAGAAGAAATAAATGTCACAAGGTTGTCAAGGATTAGAACAGGGACCTGGTGAAGTTGTGAAACCTTCATCCTTGTAGATATTCAAAAGTTAGCTGCATAAGGCCCTGAGCAACCTGCCTGAAGTGACTTTGACAAGAGTGTAGGTGACCTCTAGACAGCCTCTAATTCTGTGATTCTTTTGTTTTAAAAATAAGCTCTGTGTTAAGAGATATCAAAAAGTTGTCTGATTTGTCCAACAGTGAGCTTTTTTCTTTCTACCTTATTACAATGTTTTAGGCAAATTATTTTTCTGCAGTGAATTTACACAATGGTCCTGTTACTAATTTAAAGCCTAGCCAGATGAACACTTACCTTATTTGTTTGACTTTTCTTCCCTTCCACTTCTAGGATATTGACAGTACAGACAGGGACAGATGGTGTAGCTATATTATGTATCGTGGAGTAATAAGGTATGTTAAAGTGAATCACTTATTTGTAGGCTTGAGTATCTTCATGGTTATCAGTTTTGTAATCTTCTATAAGTGATAACGGAAGAGTCTTACATCCCTAAACAATTATTATGGGCAGTTTGATCTATCATAAAATTATGGGAAACACTGATCTTAGGATCACAAGAACTGGTGTATCCCTGAATATATTTTGCAAAGACACTATTACAGGTTTCATTATTCTGTGTCAAAAGCCTTCAGATCTACTCTGCTTTGGTAACATAAAACTACATTTTTCCAATGCTCTGGTTTTGCAACTTCATTCTAAAATGTGAATGCTAAGACCTAATTTGCATGTGACACAGAAGATACAAATTTTGAACTATGATTTAGGGTTTGTTGAAGCAAAATGCTGATCTAATCCAGCCAGTCTTTGTGCTGGATTTAGTGGAAACTTGAACTTTGTAAACCCATATTGAGGCACAGGACCTATGCATTCCATATATTTTAATACCAAATTGTTTGTAGGTCATTCTCTTGGTGATGTTTATACCAGAATGGATTTCAGCTTATTCTGAATAAACTATGCAAATTCTGCAGTGTTCACGAGTCATAAACTTGATAGCTGTCTTAACAGTATTGAGTAAAAAAAGAAAATAGGCAACTAAAAAACTCAACTAAAACTCCATTTGCAATTTGAATTTTTCTCCTTATTCATTCAATTGATGCTTAAGTTTCTTTCTTGAATATACAATTAGTGAAAATTTGGTGACCTTATACCTGCACTCATATTCTAATGTTGTAATTTTTAAAAAAGGCTTTTAGACATAGAACTTATTTTTACTGTCAAACACGGTTTTTCAGTTTTTATGCTTGCAACATGGTGTTATGATCCTGTTTATAGTGTACTTTCAGTTTTTTGAAGATGACTTTCACAGAAATGGAAAATTGTGTTGATAAGTCAAAGCATAACTTTTGGGAAAAAAATACATTCATTAAGAATGTGGTGAAATTGTCTTGAGTTATTTCTTCAAACTAACTCTTCTCATATTTGATAGGCTGGGTTATGCCCGCATATCTCATGCTGGTTTAAGTGATTCAGAAGTCCAGATGGCCAAATTTAGAATTCCTGATCATGTGGATAGCTATGTGGACAATGACAGAATTGTCACTGATCCCAGCCAAGTTCCCGAGGACATCCATTTCAATCCCAGGTCAGTGTGTCTCATAGGAAATGAAGGGGATGATGCACCTGGCATCTGGTAAAAGAGAAGTCTAGGAACAAAATTATTTCTGATGTGAGAGGCACTGATCAATACCTAGCTGAGCAGAAGAGTAGGAGTCAAGAACTTCTGATTTGTAATTCCATTTTTTCAATTGATTTGGCATATACCCTGGGAAAATCAGTCTGTTGTGTCACAGCATAAATTGCAAGTAATGCTCATTTCACCCAGGCAATTTCTGAGATTGTTTGATAGGGTTATTTGCCAAGTGGTGTGGTGACTCATTTGACAGATGATGAAAGACCTCCCATGTTTCTCAGCACTTTGGAGATTGGGCTCTTAATATACTGTTACTCAGAATATTAGATGGAATATATACATTAAGTACTTTTTGCATAAGCATTTTAAAATATACCATATAATTGGAGCAAAAATTCAATAAAATGCCTGAGGCAGTATGTTGCATATGTCAAGAAGGAAAAAAAAAGGACTAGGTTTAATGTAAAACAATTATTTCTAAATTGCTGTTATTTTTCCACTGTTATTGTATAAGGAAGAGATATATAGAGAAAGATATTTATTTTAGTATTGATATCAGTGAAGAAGTCATGAAATTTGTGATAGATGTTGCCACAGAGAGATAATTCTCAGTAATGCCATGTTTACTACTCCTAACATGCATAATGCAGAATATATTACTTCCTCATATACATCTAACAGTTGAGCTTACTCATTTTTTATGTACCACTCAGCTACTGGCTTCCTGTCTTAAGCAGGGAGTTTGCCCAGACTTTTCCACATGATGGAACTTGCCTACAGTTAGCATTCACATTCAGATTTTTCTCAATTTACTTCAGCACAGAACCTTGTCCTCATTTCTTTTGTCTGCCTATAATCAGAAAATGTTTACCCTATTGGAATAGGTTTAGCTTTTTCTGATTAACTCTACTTCTTTAGAAATACAATGGCGCTGCTCTTAAATATCACTTAGCACTGATATTTTGAATAAGTACAATAAGAACTCCATTTTACTTTTTCAAGTCTGTCTATCATAATAGTCAGTTGTCAAAACTTTCATATTTAAATTTGGAATGAAAACATACAACTTTCATCATAATTTTCAAAAGCAAGATGTACAATATTAATAACAGGGTTGACTGTTTTGATACTATGGGTGTTTAAATTGTATCTCAACTGAAATCAGGACTAAAAATTTAGCTTAGAATTTAAGTAGATAAATGCAACACTCAGCTTTTTCAGCTGGAGTTCCAATTATAGACTGCCCATAGGATCAGCAGAATCAATGTAATTAATTGTCTCCACTATACTCAAAGACCTTTAGTAGAGAGGGTACACAGAACCTGATTTAATAGAGTTGGGGCCTATTTCCAAAATAAATTGCCTAGAACATTCAGTAGTAGGGTAGTAATTGTATGATTTAATGGCATGGGCTAAATAATGTTGTAATAGTATTGCTCTGTTGAATATTTTTCTTAGGTTTGGATCTTATAAAGATGGACATAATTATTTGCCTATTCATCACTTCCATATGAGCACTCCTAAATATTTTAAACGGACAAATTAGAGGAAGAAAATAAAATATTATTGAGACCAACAAGAAAGGTTTGTTGCTTGAAAATGAATTGGCAGCCAAAAGGACTACACTATTTAAAGATGAGCAACTCCCATGTTGCACAGCACTGTGAATGTCTGTGTAATAGTTGGTGACTTCTTTAATGAGCTACCATCACTGTGAGGGAGGCAAGAGGCATGCATTTTGGTAAATTGGTATCTACCTTGGCCAGATACCTGCTTTCTATGCAACAAAGCAAGGGTGGGAACTTGCTTTGGCAAAAACTTCCTCAGCTTTTGTGGAGGTATTACATATCATGAAGTTTCATGGTGCTATTGCAATCAAGAACTTGGCCTTGGGTTTTTCAAAATAGGAATGGAACTAGTGTAGTTTTAAATTGGGAGAGATGCAGTAAGAGAGATGTGTTTGAAATGTGAGCATTTTCGACTCAAATAGTATTTACATCTGCTGCTATTCTACATTTTATTCTTAAACTAGTTTTACAACAACTTGCAGGTAATTGATATTCAAAATACTGGAGAAAAAGGAGTTTAATAGACTCATTTTATTAACTGGACATTAGGCTCTTCAGTGTTTTTCAAAGGGAAGAGTAGAGTACCTCTGAATAAAGGTGGCTATGAGATACCTACATGAACACACTGACAAAGAATCATGCTCAACATAACAAGGTTTCTGAGAAGGGAGAAAAGTTGGTTGTAACTTTTATTTAAAATGAACTGTAATAAAGGAAAAAAAAAAGATGCGACAGAGTGTAAAATGTTGGTTGAGTCTTCTCAGGGTCTCTTGGCAATGTGTTTTATATTTAGCTCCTGATCCTTCAGCATATGTGCATAGCTTCCCTTTAACAATGAGGGCATCTTCAGTGTTGTCCAAAGGATGTTTCCTGCTTGTGAGAAACATGTTAGATAATTTGAGTGATGCATTCCGTTTGGAAACCACATTTGTGTTGTTGGTATTTAATACTGTGTGTCTTTCCAGTAATATCTAAGTATACCATAACTATAAGGAACAGGATATGTTGCTGGAAAGAGGGTGGATTTTTTTTCTCCCTCTAATTCTTTGCCATGTACTTTTAAGAACAGCCTGAGTCTACTCAGTTTTATTGTTTCTCTATGTAAGCAAATATAGGATGTATTTTTACCCAGGTTTCCTGTTCTATGGAGTCAAGTAATTGCTGCCAGCACTGCACTTGTGGCTTTATTCTGGTCACCTATCACTTTGCTCCCTGGTTTTTAGAGCTGTGTTTCTGAGAGTGAAACTTATCATTGGTCTTTGTAGACAGAGGATATCTGAAAGGCATTTAGAAGTCTCAGTGGTTATGTATTCATCATCTCAGATGTAACTGACAATTAACCAGCCATTGTTGAAATAATTTCTCAACTATGGGTGGTTTGTGTGTCTTTACAAGTCCTCTGAACTTGTTCTTTGCATGCTCTCTAGCAAGACAGGATAAATAATGTTGTGGAGTGACACAAATGATTTTCTTTTGCAAACACCAGTAGCCCTTGCCTCTTCTTTCTCCCAGCTTGCAAAAGCAGCTGGCACTGGCATCAACATTGCACTGAGTATCCTCATTTATATTCAGCATGCTCTCATTCTAGCTCTGATGCACGTCCAGCCACAGGTTTGCCTTTTCATAGTCAGTAGAACACATAACATTATCTTGCCACATTACTTAACATTCTCCACAGGGTGACTCTGCAAATACCTTGTAATGTGAGCAGTTTATTAATGTGAAATGCAAGAAATGATATGTGTAAGTACAAAAATCTTGAAAACTCCTAATTTTTTAACAATTAAAAAATAGAATGAGAATATTTTTCAAGAAGCCAGACAGCATAACATGACTTGCATAACAGATCAAATTATAAATCATACCTGATTTATATGTATGTAATCTTTAAAGTCTCTGAGCATACTTTGATGGATTTTTTACAAGATTTAGACATGCTCGCCCCCTCAGGAAGGTTCATGTTGATCACATGTAGTGAAAAAATCTAGAGTTTGAATATTCTCTTCTTCTAAGTAGCTTGTGTAGTTTAATGTATGTAATTAGTAGTTAGTATTTGTTGACATTTGCATTATTTTATCAGAATGATTAAGAAAAAACATGACCACAAACTGTTTGCATATTTCTACTACAGTGGTTAAGATTGGGAAGCTAAAACTAAACTTTATTTGTCCTTGCATCTACACACTGATCTAATCCCTTATATCTCAGCAGCTTAGAAAAATATGCATTATATATCTAAGTCACAATCACTGTTTCCAGCTATGAGAGAAATGTGCTAGAACAGGTCCTGCTGCAGGAGTGTGTGACTAATCTTTTAGTTTACTAATCATACTCCCTTCATCTCAGCTTTCATAAGAAAGTATATTATGCAAGAAAAAGTTTGTGGCTATCTTTATGCATTCAGAGATGGCATGCAAAGAAGAAATGTATAAAAGAAGCAGTATTTACTAAAGGCTTGAACTTTTGCTTGTGATAAAAGGTCTAGATTACATAAATCCAGCTTCTAAATAATATGTATTCTATTGTACTCCAAATCACATCCTCTGAAATTCTGTGCAGGTCAGTTGAAGTTTGTAGGAATGTACAGGAAGAGGCAGCAGTACATCAGGAGCCTACCAATGTGTATCTTGGAATAAAAAAGAACACCAGGTAACATTTATGAGAGCAACTGCTGAGAGTAATTGTACTGGATTCTTCAGCAGGGTGGAGACTACAGTTTCCTCTTACAGATTTATTCCTGCCTTGACTCAGGCACAGTGACTCCAGTGCTGCTGCAGAGCACTCCAGAACCTGGGAGCTGCAATTCAAACCTCTTGGGTTAAGAAAAACCTGAAATTGTTATCTACCATTTTAAAAAACAGTGTTGCAGCTACCAGCTGAGGAAGAGTTGGACACACCCTTTGATTTTGAAACAGGGTTGATGTTATTGAAACAAGCTGATGCAGCTTAAGTGTACAGGTAACCAGTTCCTACCCATCTCACTGAAAAAAAACACTAAGAATGGTCATGGTCTGCTGCTGATATGAGGGAGCTTTATGTCCCTAGAGAGAGATGCTGGCAGTTTTGATGCACTCCCAGGGTTCAGGAAGAAAATCTTAGCCGCTCTCAAGCTTGGCTGCTTAGAGTTGCCTCATGATGAATGAAGGAAACTGAAAAACACCCCCATAACTGGACTGTAAGAATTTAAATTTCAATAGCCCTAAAACATGACTTTTCTAAGTTATGTAAAATGACATTTGTTTGCAGGACATTACAGAAGGACCTTTAGGCCAAAGTAATATACCTGTGGAGCAAGTGTTATAGAACAGACCTTTTCACTTCAGCAGGGAATAATAGTATGGATCCGTGCAACTGGGAGATTAAAATGGGCTGAACTGTTTAATGAGTAGTGCTTTAAAGCAGTTTGTATAATCTGTAGCTGCTGCTTTCTGCCACTTGAGGTCCTCTTTTGTCCCTAATTAGTGCAGTTTGCTGCTACCAAGCGGGAATAACTCACAGGTGTCAGGTTTTTTCATTGTAACCCTGAGGATGAAAAATCTTTTCAGAAGCTTTACACAAAGCTGTGTTGACTTGGGTCTCAGTTGCCTCTTCATATCTGCAAATGATTTAGGACTGTGTTTGCTGGTCCTCTTGTAGGTACTTTGTTTATTTTCTTACAATACCCTACACTGTGCTTTGTTGCTGCTTTGTCTGCTTTTTTAATGTTCAGCAAATTCTTCTTTGTAGTCTTTTTCTTTTCAATACAATTCTCTTCCCCCCTCTGACTTGAAAAACACATCACAGCTTGTGATTCTGGTGTTTAAAATTAACTTTTAAGCTTGTTTCTAAGCTAAGCAAGATGAATAAAAGTATTCAAAGATACATTTGCTTTAGCAATTTGGAGTCTGATATCCTTTGGAAATAGAGTTTCCTTTTGGAAATTCTTTCTCAAAGAAGCATCTGCACTGTTTCTGATAATGAAGAAGATACAACTAAGTAAATGGCTCCTCACAGTCTACAATTAAGTTTTTTTATGTGGTTGCCATTTTAGCTATCAATTAAAAAAAGCAATGCAAGCATAAAAAAATCCCAAACAATGTCAGTCTTTCTCCAGAAAAAAGAAAGAAATCTGAAGTTTGAAGTTTGATCTAACAGTGTGTAAAGTGGCAGTTGCCACTCTCCACTTCCATGGTTTGTTACTCCTTTCCTGTGCATTGATGGGAGCACTTGCACACGTGTAGTAAGCCAGATTTGGATATTCAGTTGGCTGAGAAAAAAAACAAATAAACAAAACTAAAATAAGTGTTGAGGGGTTTGTTTTGGTTTGGGATTTTTTGCTTTCTGGCATAGAGGACAGTCTTGCTCTTTGACCTACCTTGCTATTTAGCTGTCCAAGTGGCCATTGGCACAAAAGAAAGGAGGCCAGGAGGGTTAGCATTAGGATACTAATGGTGGAACTGCTTAAACTGTCTCTGTCCATGTGGTGGTTCCACCCTGGCTAGATGCCAGATGCCCGCCAAAGCCACTCTATCCCTCCCCTTGCAACTGGACAGGGGAGAGAAAATATAATGAAAGACTTGTGGGTTGAGAAAAGAGCAGGGAGAGATCACTCATCAGTTAGTGTCATCAGCAAAACAGACTTGACTCAGGGAAATGAATCGAATTTATTGCCAATCAAAATCAGAGCAGGACAATGAGAAGTAAAACAAATCTTAGGAGCACCTTTTCCCTGCCCCTGCCTGCTTTCTGGGTTTAACTTTATTGCCAGTTTTTTACTCCTCCCACACAGTGGCTCAGGGAGATGGGCAATAGGGGTTATGGTCAGTTCATCATGTGTTGTTTCTGCTGCTGCTTCTTCCTGAAGTTAAGGAGTCCTTCAGCTGCTCCAGTCTGGGGTCCCTCCCACAGGAGACAGTCCTACACAAACTACTCCAATCTGAGTTCTTCCCATGAGCTGCAGTTCTTCATGAACTGCTCCACTGTGGGCCACTCTTCCATGGGGTGCAGTCCTCCAGAAACGAGCTGCTCCAGCCTGGATCTCTCACAGGGTCACAAGTCCTATCAGGACCCTGCTCCAGTGTGGCCTTTCCACGGGGCCACACCTTTCTTTTGGGCATCCACCTGCTGCAATGTGGGGTCCTCCACAGGCTGTGTAGGTGGATTGCTGCAACTCTACGGAGCTCCACAGGCCTCACCACAGTCTGCAGGGGAATATCAGTTCTGCCACCTGGAGCACCTCCTTCCCTTCCCTTACTAACCCTGGTGTCTGCAGAGCTGTTTCTCTCAGGTATTCTCGCACCTCCCTTCTCTGGCCATGATTACATCTGTGCATTAACTTTTTTTTCCTTCTTAAATATGTTACCACAGAGTCATTACCCCCATCACATTTGTCTGTCTTGGAGCTGTCTGGCCTTGGCTCTGTCAGACATAGGGGAAGTTTCAAGCAGCTTCTCACAGAAGCCACCCCTGTATTCCTTCTGCTATCAAAATCTTGCCAAGCAAGCCAATACAATGATTGATCAGCCATGACCTGATTGATATGCTCTATGTAAAATGAAGCATTTCTGCATTTTACAAACTCAGGCTTCAGAAAGGAAATACAGGCCTGATTTTGTAGCATCTGTTGGCTTGGAGACCTCCAAAGTGGTTTACAGCTAATGGTAGCAAAGGGGATTATTTATAACTTCTTGAGGTTGGAATGAAGGTGCATGTTTTAATGGGCCTTGCTCTTGTGGGGCAGGCCTTTTCTGGCTGATGCATGAATCTCCTGTTTAGCAGGCAGAAGCTAAGAAAACAAATGGGTTTTTTTTGTTTACCTGTGGATTTCTTCACATATCTTGTGCATTTGAAAATATATTAAAGTTTTCCCGCAAACCTATTTGCTTTAGAATTTAGAATGGAAGTAGTTACAGAAGCTGTAGTCTAAGGAAATATTTTTAAGGCCAAGTAGTATCTTTCGTTTTAGACTAATATAAATGGGGGGAAAATGCAAACTTTTCTGTCTTCAGATACAACCAAAAAAGGTTTTTCTGTGTCACCTTTCTTTATGTCTGTATCAATTTACAACTTCGTAAGGCATGGAAGAAGTTTTCTTTTTGAATACATTTTTATGCTGAACTAGCAGTCTGCATGCTTTTTATGGTCAAGTGAACAAACAGACAACTCTAAAGGAATTGTTCCTCTTAAACCAGAATTAGATCAGATGAACTGCTACTCAATGGTGCCCCTATTGGGTATAAGAACTTGGGATGACACATACTAATGTGAATGTCTGGCATGTGGGAGGTTATAGAACTACCAGAGAAGTGAAACCTAGCTTGCATTGCTTTATAATGATTTTTTTTGCAGAGGTTTCACTGAATCATAGAATATTTTGAATTGGAAGGGATTCACAAGGATTACTGAGTCCAGGTCTCAAGTAAATGGTTCATATGGAGACTGAATTCTAACCTTAGTGTTATTAACACCAACCAACAGAGCTAAAGAAAAGATGGTGAAAATAGGAAAATTACCTGGGATAGAGGCAGGAAGTTCTATAGAAATAATTTCAACAAGTTAGTGAGTAAGTAAGAGTTTCAAATAATGTGAGCTTTCATTGTCCTGATGTGGGTTTTAGTACATGACTTTAGTACATGACTTTTAAAAAGCAGATTCATTTTTTTGTGGACTCCATCCTCTTGTCTGTAAAACAGGCAGTGGAAAACATAAGCAAAATACAATATCTGCACTTGCACATTCTGACTTAGTGAGTAAGGCAAACCTTACAAAAAACCCCAAAGAAACACAAATAGGCCTGTGATCAGTTAATTCAGGACTGTATGTTAATGCGTTACTCCAAAGGGACAATTACCTTAAATCTGGCACTACTTCAGCTTCATAGTCCTTGACTTTCTTTTAACTTAACCTCTTAGCCGAAGGGGTTTTTTCATTACTCAGTTCTGGCTTTACAATCCTCCACTGTGCAGAGACGCTGCTCTAGCAGTCTCTTCGCATCTATGTTTCAGCACCGAGTAGTGCCAAGGACGGCATTTATCCCTGCAACGATGCGGGATGCAGAGCTCGCATGCTAAGCAGCAATGACCTGCAGGGCGTCTTCCTCCCCCGGCTCAGGGATGGCGACCTCTTTGCGCAAGGAAAGGGAAAGGAGGGCGGCTCCACGCGCTAGATTTCTAGGATCGCGAACAATACCTAGGGGCATGAACCGCTGTCTGTGTCCCACAACGAGCAGGACTCTTGGCCTCAGGTTTCCCCACCGCCCATCCTGCCGCTGCTGTAACATTGACCTAACACTTGTGTGCGTTCAGCTGGCGATGGCAGCCTGGCATTTGTTCTCCTTTGGAGGAGGGAGATGGAAGAGGTAAGGAAATGTTTCCAGACTAGCCAGTGATTCGGTCACACCGCGTGGGGATCACGGAGCTACAAGAAACTGCCGCAGTCCGACCGCCCCCACCCCATCCCGGGCACTCCCCGCTCGCGGCCCCTGAAGGGCGGGGCAGCCCCCGAGGCCGCGCCCCCTACCAAGATCAACCAATCGCAACAGTCCGTGGGCGCGGCCCTTAGTTCCCATAGCCAATCAGCGCCGCGGGTGACACAAAGTGGTGCTCTTTGCACGCGCTTTAAAGGTCGGGAAAAAGTGGCAGCGCCAGAGCCCAGTCAGAGCGGAGGGAGGCGTGGCTGCTTCAGCTTTCTGCCCAATCGGAGGCCGGGGCGGTGGTGCGGGGCAGGCGGGGGAAGAGTGGCAGGAGCCTCACCCAGTAAGAGGGCGGACCTCGCCGCGTCCCCCGGCAGCTCGGACCAATGGGCGCGGCGAGGGCGGGGCGGAGGTGTCCGTGCCCAGGCTCTGGATTGGGAGCAGGGCAGGAGCCGGGCCGGGCCGGCGGCGTGTGCAGCGCTGCACGAAAATGCACTCGGATGCCGCCGCTGTCAGTGAGTAGCGCCGAGGCCGGGCCCGCCGCCCGTCCCGCTGCCCGGCCGAAAGAACCGCCCGGCTGGGGGCGGCTTCTCTTGCCCCTGACTCGTGAGGCTGGGCCGAACGCGCCACTGGGACCCCCGATGCCGGGGAAGGGTTCAGGCCCGCGGGTTCGAGACCGCCGCGGAGCGGGGCGGTGTGTGCGTACCTGGCGGTGGGGCGCCCTCGGGAACAGCGGGAGCCCCGCAGCCCTCGGCGTACTCCCCCAAGGGGCGGGGGCGGGAGCGGGAGGGGGCAGCCGCACCGGGGAGGGCCGGGGGCGCACGGAGGGTGTGACGCAGTTTGCCCGACCCAGCTGGCGGACGGATGAGGCTCCGGCCGGCCCTCGTGGTCGGCTGTGAGAGATCTGGGACTGCCGAGGGGAGCGCGGGCTGCGGAGCTGCGTGTGTAGGGGAAGACGAGTGGGGGTGAATTCAGCGGGTTCCGCCGGGCCGGTGCGGGAGAACCGGGCTGTGCCTGTGCGGGGGACTGGAGCCGCGGCGCATCGCGGGAGGTGGAGTCCCTGCGGCGGCGGCCCCACGGAACGGGGCGGCTGGAGGCGGCGTGACGGACTACAAATCCCAGCGGGCCTTGCAGCGACGCGGAGCGCTGCCCCTGCCCCGCGGACCCCCGGTCGGACCCACCGTCGCCGCCTGCTTTTGGGAGCTCGGGGGCGCCGCGCCGCCTGTTTTGGAGGAGCGTAGCGAGGGCTTTGTCTCCACAGCAGAGTTTCTGGCTATGCGTTCCGAGCAGCAGTGATTGCCTGCTGTGGACGGGTTGCGTGGCGCGGGGGGTCACATATCTGCGTGGCCGTGGGGTGGCCGGGGTTCAGGGATAGGCATCGTGAGCGTCCTCTGGAGAGACTAGGCTGTCGTCCGGAGCATAAAGCTGTCCTGCCATAACAACGTCCCTGTGAAATCTCCTAGGAACGTGTTCTCGCTGCTTACGGAGTTGCAGCTCTGAGATGCCTTATTAGTGCAGAACTTGCATGTGGGAAAGATAATGAAAATTGAAGCTTTGATCGTGCGTTAATGAATGATGGTCTGACTTTTGGACAAAGTCCTGAAGCAGTGGTGGAAAGAAATGCTGCATAATGCCTGGATTTTCTTGAAGCCTTCTGTGTCTCTCACAATGAAGTGTCGTACATGGGCAGCCTGGTAAAGGCTCTAACTCATAAGGTTATATAATTTTTTAGGGATTCTGGTTTATTTTACCTTTATATTTAGGCATCATTATGTGTTGGTGGTGAAGACTGCCATTAAAGCAGAAATAATTGCCTCATATTAGAAATGGAAGGTTAATTATTCTAGAAAATGCCTTCTGTTCAATGTCTTTTGTCATGTGCCCTGTCCAAAAAAATGCAAGTCTTTATATACATTTGTGAGTTACAGTTACAAATATTCCAGGGCTCCCTCATGTAGGATGTTTAGACTACATAGTGATTTTTAATATTTTTTTAATTTTAACTTGTGTACAGAAACTAGGAAGAGTACTCTTCCTCAGCCTTCAGCTGTTACTGGCTTTTCGATAAAAATGTACTGTGGAGTGATCAAATCTTATGCCTCAATTTAAATTTTTTTTTTTTGCTTGTATATGTGTTATTTAAAAAACATATGTTTTCCTAAATTAGCAAATTTCCTTATCTGTAGCTTCATAGTGGTTGGGTTTTTTTTACTGATCTAAATGCTTGAAGCAAGAAGTGTTCATAGCATAGCTTTGCACAGAAGCTTGCTTATGGTAGTCTTTTGACCGAAAGCTTATTTTGAGCTACCTTTTTGATTGTTCTTAGATCCTTATCTTCTTGTGATATAAACTCTATTAGTACATTTTTGTCTCAGTTTTACTTGCTGAATACACACCTTTCGTGTTATATGAGGAAATCAATTTTCCTTTTTTCTGTTGAAGATGTTTGCTTAAAAGTTTATTGTAGATGTAATTGGAGAAGCCTCTGTACAAAACCATGCAATAGGTTGAGTTAGGCAGGTAAAGTGTTTTTTTTACTGCTTTTCTTCATTCTGTTCTATCAGAGTGGGCTCTTATTTGTGTAATTGCAGTACTTCATTTAAATCTATTTTTGTCTGAGTACTTTTTGTGCTCTTAGTGAATTATTAATCCTGTGTTTTCTTTAATTCCCCTCCTCCCACACTTTTTTTGCAGGTATTGAAAGCAAAGACTTTGGGCTTTTTCAAAGCATTAGTTCCTAGTTTTGTTTGTGTCTTCAAGCAGAAGAAGATAACTTGCTTAATTTGTCTGTCTTGTGCTTGCCAAAAAGCATACACTAGGAAGTACAGTACATTCTGTGAAAGTGTTCAGCTCTTGTATCCAATTTAAATATTAGGGCATTTAATAGCGTGGTTATTTCTTATACAATAAGTAAGACTACTAACAGGGGCTAGAAGCAGAATCCTTAATTTAAATGTGCCAGCATTTTTGTCGTACTGTCCAATTAAATTGTTTTATTTAGAATCATGATGGGACATTAAACAGAGTTTTTACTTTAGGCTCATAAAGAGATAGAAACACTTCTATTTCATTCAGTGGGAGCTGTGTGTATATACATGTAAAATTATGTGTATATAGATGGTTTTATACATATGTAGTTAGAGTTGCAAGGCTTTAGCTTGTCTTTGGAAACTGGTGTCACACACTTGATGCAGATGTGTGGCTGCATAGACTGTGGGACTGGGTCTGCTGCAGCTGCTCATTACTGCTCATTAGCTGTAGATTACTGCTTCCTCTGCTCTTTGGTAAAGTGGTTTGTAGGAGCACTCTCTAATCCACTCAGTCAAATGTACCTGGGTTAGCTCTTGCCACTTACTTGTCTAAACTGAGGGGTTGATTTCTTGTCTGAAGTGGCCGTGGCCTGTGCTGCTGGCAGAGCTGTGGGGTCAGTAAATTTTGGCAGGGAGGAAGAGGCAAGCAGCTGGGACAGTAATGCTTTTTCACTGGCATAGTTGTTCCTAGGCTGTTGCATCTCCATCGTGATGCATACAGATGTGCATGGTGCTGGGTACCCTAGTAGTGTGTGCTTGATAGGGTTGCATTTCAAAGTTTGCATTAGCTTTATGCCCTTTGTAGGATGCCAGATGACACTGAACATGAAGTTAAGAGTAATGCTTGCAAACAACTCTCAGGTCATGGCAGCCAATGATGCAAAACTAGCTTGCTGACACTAGTTTGAATTAATCTGATGGTGGAGTAAGTGTTAGACTGGACACTTTTCATCAACACAAGCAGATGTTTTGTACCAGAAACCCACTTAGTGTTAGGTCTTTGCTACATAGCACAAAACACCCAACCAAAATCACCCCCTCCCATGCAAACTCAAATCCTGCCATGAGCCAGTTGTGCAGAGTATTTTATCCTATGTGTTAGTATAGGAGAATTAGCCAAGCTTTGTTCAATCAATTTACAGTAAATGGAAATGTATTCAAACTAAAGTAGTGGTTACACAAATTTTGCACTGCTTAAATTGCTCTAAAATTCTAAATTAACTTTAAACTGCCATAGCTCTTTTTGTAAACAAGCCCTCAGACTAGGGTACTCCAAAAACATCTAGGTAGAATGAAGATTTGTTTTTGTGGGGGCAAAAAAGAGTCATGCTTTTTCCTATCTACGTAGCACGCAGTGGTCTTGAAATATTTGTTGCAGTAGTCATTATGAGTGGTCATACCAAATGTTAAGAGTTGAATCTTATGAATGTTTAAATTATTTTAGAGTGTATGTAGCAACTCCTACCATATTTTGTTGCTTGGGTTTGGGTTTTCTGTAGTATTTTTTATTTACTAGCTTAAGTCTGTCTGTGTTTTGCTTCAGAATATATTAGGCTGTTGTGTTTGGAAAATATACACAAATTTGCAACTGTGAGTTTTAGATACCACTGGTGTCAGCAGTAGCTCTGAGCTTGCTGCAGTTCTGGGCAGGCAGGCAGGAGAAACATTGCGGTATAGTGTCTTTAGCTTTAATGGCTAAGTCCTGATGCTCCTCAAGATAGGTTGGATCATCCCATCTAATTGCATGTCCTTACTTCCAAGCTGGAATTCACTTCTGTTTTCCTTACTTTCTGAATAATGCCCTTTATTTGACCATACCAAATCATGGGAGACCCTACTTTTCAAGCCTATGCTCTGCCTTCCTTGACCCGAGGCTTTTTTTCACATGATAGATTGGGAGAAAGGATTCTTCTGCAGGTTGGCCCTGGTGTAGGGTGTCACTGCCTGCAGGGATGCAGCTACAGACACAACGGAAATAGATTCTTAATCCTGTCTTTGACAGGAATGCAGAGTCAGTGCTTATCTTTGTGCTGAAGTTTGGGATTCTCAGTCTTCAGGTGTGTTGTTTTTGTGTAAATAAGACTGATGTACATTTTTCTTTTGCCTTCTATGTTTAGTAATGCAAATAAAAATTTTGCTTCCTGAACGTGAGTGTGGAGGGCTTTCACCACATGTAGGTTTTAGTTTTGAACTTTGAAGTTTATTAATCAATTCATCATTCATTCAATGTAAATTGTATTGCTGTTAAGATAATTCTGTAAGTACACTACAGGACGTAAAACGGTATATTTTACAGAATATTAAATTATTCTTTTTTGAATAAGTAAAGTTTGTTTAAAGCTGTTGTTTAAGGCAACAGAACTTTGAACTATTATTGCCAATACCACTACAAGTTTTTTTCTACCTCTATTACTTGAAAGCAAGGAAAGCAATTAAAAGCCTAAGCGTGCAATTTTAATTTTTAGGTATGAGGTTGCCTGATGTATGTTTTCTGTTAATTTTTTTCTGAGAAGTTTACAGGTGTATCTAAGCAGCAATAATAATTACTACTATGTGATTACTGCTGCTATGTCTATGTTTAAATTTTGATATTGTATATATAGCATCTCTATTAAGGATAACTATTTTTAGACTTAGTGATATTTTGTATAAATTTTCTATTTGCTTAAAAAAATTGGAAGCTTTTAAAGGAAACTGGGAGTCAGCTGATCTCTTATTTACTACTACTGTTAATTTTTTACTAGGTTTTTAATAGATTGTACTGCGCTCTCTAGTGTGTTTTGTCCAAGCTTTAAATTTCCACAGGGGGAACTAAGTTAAATGTTTTATTCAGGCAGGTATGTTTTTCTTTTTTTTTTTTTTGGTTGGTTGTTCTTTTTTTAATATTCAAATGTTCATTTCAATAGTTTGGCAATACATTGCTCCTTCTGATAAAAAACTGGGATTTGACTTTTAAAGTTTTTTCATTTCAGATAGGAAAGTAGAGTATTTCAGTCCAGTTTGCCTGTGTACTTTGCTTATATTTAAGATACATTGATTTTTTTTGCTTTCTTTATTGTATTTCACGTGTAGTGAGAAGATGTAGAATGTTTTTTCTTTAGTTTGCTACTGAAGCCAGCCCAGCTAGCTCTTGTTTCTTTTACCTCTCTGTAACTCTTGGGTCCATAGTTTAAACCTTGACCTGTAATATTCTAAAAATTATTTTTAAACTGTTTTCTTTATAATTTTAAATTGTGTATGATTGTGACTAATTGACTAACCCAGCTTTTAACACTTAGCGTTGTGTTAATGACAAACTGCAGACAAGGTTTAAATTCCATGAAACTAGGCTGGCTCTGTCATTTTCCTTTTCCTGGCTCTTTCCTTTCTGGGTTCTGGATTTGCAATTATTTTACTCATATATATATATATTAGCCATTACATTCTGAATTACTGCGAAGTATTTAATACTATATGTAATTTTCATTGCTTCGGGCCTCACTACCTCAGCTACCTTCTGCATGAAAAAGCATTTAATCAACAAAATATGTATGCTTTTTTGACATATACCCCTTAAAGTTATCGCAAACTTTCCACATATAATCTTTCAGTATTTACAAAGCAAGCAGGTTTTTTTCTTCTGGTTTGAGGTCAGACTGTGTGGTACATCAGAATCTTAGAATGGCTTGAATTGATAATCTAGTTCCAATGCCCTGCCATGGGCACAGATACTTTCCACCAATACCAGGTTCCTCTGAGCCTAATCCAGCCTCACGCTTCAGGCTTAGGGCATCCATAGATTCTTTGGGCAACCCGTGCCAAGGTCTCACCCCCCTTCACAGTAAAGAATTTCTTACTAATGTCTAATCTAAACCTACTCTCAGTCTGAAGCTGCTCCTCCTTGTCCTGTCACTAAGTGCTCTTCTGGAAATTCCCTCTCCAGCTTTCTTGAAAGTCCCCTTAAAGTACTCTAAGTGCACTTAAAAGTGCTATAAGATCTCCCTTAAGTCTTCTGTTCTCCCCACTGAACAACTCTAGCTCTCAGCCATTCTTTGTAACCTTGCTCCAACAGGTCCGTGTCTTTCCTGTGCTGAGGACCCTAGAGCAGGATGCATTTTCTGAAGGGAAAAAAAAATTTAGACCAATTAATGTGCTTTGAAACTCTTGTCTTCAGGTGTTGCAGCTCCTTGGTGATCTGATTCTGAGCACTGGGCTGGCAGGGTTTGTTTATTTATTTTGTGGATAAGATTCCATGTGTAGTGGGCTGACCCAGGGGATCAGCAGGTGCAGCCTGGGAGGCTGCATAAGCATGTTTGGGAGGTGGAAGGGAGAGAGTGTGTTCCTGGAGAATTGCTAGTTGCAGCTAGCTGTCCAATTGCTTGCCATTGTGATCACTGTTGATCAATGCTATTTTTCCTAAAATCCCAGATAGTGTTATTTGAGCATGGGAGGTGTTATTTTTTGGATTTTGTTTCTTAAAATACATTTTTTTCCCAAAATAGACCTTTCCACAGTGGCACAGGATACTTTATGTATAATTTTTGAAAATAAATAAAAACACTGACCCACTGACCAATTTAGAGAATAACCTGTGGCGTAATTTAACTTCCCTAATTTAATGGATGCTGCTTGCCTTTGCTTTTATAACTGTGAAAGAAACCTCTTTTCAGATTCAGGTAATATCCCTACACTGTGTGAACTTCCCCTTGAAAGAAAGAAAACTTTGGACTCTGGTCCTCCATATTTATATAGTGTGATATTTCTTGTATAATAACTGGAAAATATATTTGTATAACCTATATTAGTCCATAATAATTATGTAACCTATTTCTGAAGCAGCAACTTAAAATTGTACAGATATTTCCAGTGGACACATAAAACATACTGGCATGAACTATGTTTTGAGGTGCCTAGGAATGTTTTGTTTCAAAGGTGATACCTCTCTCTCTCTCTCTATATATATATATAAAATCCTAATTTTAGAATATTTTTCCAGCCATTTTTAAGAGTGCTATCGAATGTTAATATTAGATTAGAATAAATAAATATTTGCTTAGTGTTCTCAGCTTCTTCCTTCCAGATACAACTGGTATCTCTAATGACTCATGTTCTTTGTAGATTTTAGGCTAAGCAGCAAGCGAAACTGTAAAATTCAAATTCTAGAAAGTTTAGTCTGATCTACCAGTTAACAAATCAAATCTTGTCTTTTAATCTTACCCTCCTCAGAATGGCTTTTATGTTCCCTCTTCTCCTCATCCCTGTTTGTCCCACTCTCCTTTTGTTATTTCTTATTGCTTTATATTGAATTGAGGGTTGACTAAGAAACTCAGGATTATATTTTCTTGAAGAGTGGTTCTGCTTAGTATTTGACTAGCAAAAATGGAACTTTATTGAGCACTACATGCAGGAAAAACTCTAGCACCCTGTTCAAGGTTCAAGACCTTCCTATTGTAGCTTGGTAAGAAGATCTGGGTTGTCTTTGACTTTGCATATATAAGGTTAGCTAAAGTTGGAAATTCCATCTCTGGTACTTAGGACTTAGAGCATTTGTATTGCTGTGGTGGACTGGGGACAACACGTTAAGAAATAGGTAACAATTAATTAAATGATCCTCTGGCTAACATAATGAAATGTATGATTCCTAAAAGTGTCTTTTGATTTTTTTTTTTAGCTCACTGTGACAAGAGAATTCCACAGTGATGTGTATAACAAGTACACTTAGAGCAGGCAGTTTCTGCAGTTCCACTTCTTAACTTCATAGCAGCGTGTTTCACTGACTTGGCAGTCCAATGTTTAATGATGACTCTTGTTTATCTGGGTCATCTTAAATGTGTCTTGAGAGCATTCCTTTGAAATGCTCTGAATGGAAATAAGGGAATTATGTTTTTGACTTTACTTGGATCTTGCATCAGCTGCTGGGCAAAGCCAGATTAAATGTCTCATATTAAAAACGCTTTAGTGCATTAGCTGGGTAGTGACACTTGGCACATAGAGAAGTTTGCTTGGAATACTTTGCTTATCATACAGTGCATTTTTCTAGAGTGTTTTGGCACATGAGTTCTAGTGGGGTAGCTAATTTATTTCTAGTTTAAGTGGAGATCTCTGTAGTAGTTGGCTGTCTTTAAGCCCCGTTGGCTAGTTTGTGTTCAGCTTCTGAGATTCTTCTTGGTTTGCCTGCTGTCTGGCTGGATCTCAGCTGTTCTTTTGTAAATTACTTTCCAGTTTGTTCTCACCACATGCCTAGCAAAAATAGGGAATTCAAAAGAATAGAGAAAAAATAATTTGTTGCTCTTTAGCAACTGAAGCAAACTCAAGTGTTTTATATTTGGAGTGTGGAAGTGAAATGAACATCTATGCTATTGCTTCCTCCAAGGAGTGTTAGAATATTTTATTATCAGGTTTTTTGGTTTTTGCCTTAACACCTGCTGTATTGTGACCCTTGGTTTGTCACTAAAAAGCCATGTTTCAACTGTACAAGTGTATTCTAGTCACTTATTTTTGTAAGGAAATTAGTATAAAAGCAGGTACATGTGTGTAAATAAAATCTGATTTTTTAGGATTTTTATTAATGATTTTAGAATGTTACGTGGTACTTAACTTGGGAAGGACTGGGTAACATGCAAGTTATAATGATTCTCAATGTAAAGGAAAAAAAGTTGCAATTTTTTTATTTTATTCTGCTATCGTTAATTATACTTCTGTTCTGCTGAATCTCATCCATGCCTTAAGAAAAATGACTAGGATATCTTTTTGCAGATTTCAGTTGTTCTACTCGAGTGTTGAAAATGTCAGTGCTGAAAAAGTGTTGAGATGACTTTTAATTTTTAGTTCTCTGATGATTTTATTAACTAGCCAGAACATAGGAAGATCGTGATGGCTGCATCTGGAAAACAGAGGTTTAAAACCTTTTTCTTTTCCCCTCCTAGATTTTCAACTGAATTCTCATCTATCAACGCTGGCAAATATTCACAAGATTTACCACACCCTCAATAGGCTGGTAATGACTTGCCATTTTCTCTTAGCAGAATAGCCAGGGCTTTGGTCCAGAATATTTAATGATAGAAATCATTAAGTGATTGCACTTCTAAAAATTATAACTGCCTTGTTGTATGAAAGACTGTTTAGTTTGAGTTGGTGAAGAGATAAGCAGTATTAGTAAAAGGTGAGAGATTATACTCCAGAGGTCAGAGTAGAGTTTGAACTTTGTTTGAACATTGGATTTAGATGTTGCCTCCATACAAGAAGCTTTCTTGGATACAATAAGTGATGGTAATCATCATAGTTATCCAGTTTCCTACAGTTCTGGAAAACATACTGAATGAGCAAGCTGTCCTCTTACACCCATGCAAGAAGTGAAACAAGGTTTTTTTGAAGACTCTTCCTGCTTCTGTGTTGTGTATTTACATTTGTTTTATGGCAGCTGTAGCTGGAAATGGTGATTCAGCTTCTGTTTGTACACTGCAAATTTTAGTGGAAAAGACTTTGCCTGTGGAAGAGGGTAACTTGTTTCCGAGACTTCAGTTAGATTTTAATCAGTTTCCTTCAGAGCAAATATGTGTATTTATCCTTAAGCAAAGCCATTTCTGTGCTAAATGGTAAATTTGATCTTTCCAATGCTGCATTTATTGGTGGAATTTTTCAATACAATAATGCCAATTCCCCACCTAATTATTCAAGAGTTATTTCCACTCTTGAAAAAATTTGATACTTTTTGATTGAAAAAATCTCAAAAATATTTATCAAATTCAGTTATCGGAACTTTTTAGATAAATTTGCAAGGATAGCTTTTTAGGTAAATATGAGCTGAAAACATAAAGACTACAATCTTAGGTAGATCATCCTTAAGTAGTTAAAATGAATATTAATATCAAGTAAAAGTTAAAAATAGTACAGAAGAATGAAGATCACCATTTTGTTTAACTGCATCATTCCTGTTTCTTGCAGAATCTCACAGAAGACGTTGGTCAAGACGATCACCAGACAGGTATTTAATAGGGATGGAGTAAAAATAGATTGACACAATTTAAACACATTTTGTTAAACAAGTCACTCTAACATAACTGAAAATGATGTTTTAGAAGACTGAAGGAGTTTTAGGAAGCAACTGCCAGAGTTTCTTCGCTTTTGTCAAACTAGGTGTTTGTGCTTTTACTTTATTGAATTATGAAGAACTTGAACAGGTTTCAGCAGTGCTGTAATTTTACTATCTCAGATTAGAAGACTTAATGAAAAATTTCTCTCACTCCTGGGACTCAACCTGTTGGGCCACAGAATATCCATGTTCTTACAGTATTTTGAGTCTTAAAAGAGAATTAGTGGGAACAGAGTAGAAGCAAGACCTCTTGTGGCTCTTGTGTTGCCTGTGACCGAGTTTAAATGCTGTGCTCCAAACAAGCAGATTTTTTCATGACTGGTTCTGATGCAGGTTATTTCTGTTTCTTGCGCACTGATTTTCAATCAGTGTCTGAATACTATCTATTTATAAGCTCATATCTGTGTTTTGTTCAATGAAATGTCATCATATTTTGAGGCCTTCTCAGGTGCCCGGTACCAGGTTCCTGCCATTCTTGACTTATCAGCATTTGAGCTTTGTGACTTGATGTTTTGCAAGAGTTGTTACCTCCTTTTACATTTTCACTTGTGAGCTGGCAGTTTCCTTGATTTATTTTTCTTCTTTTTGTGTTTCAGGCATGATACCTGAGGAGGGAGGGAAATAACTTACTGGCTTCAAGCCCTGATCACTCACTCAGCAGAACTATTCTTTAAAACTGACCATGTCTGTCCTACCATCTGACTCAAAGCTTTATCACTATCCTGAGGTGATGGCTATATTTGCTAATGTTACCTTAAGCATTTAGGAAAGTGGAGAGTGCTGTCAGCTCCTCTGGAGATTTCTGGCACACTCATAGATATCTAGCACACTCTTAGCCTAGAGCAAAGAGAAGAGATGCACAGGACTGCATTGCTTGGGATTGGACAGAGCTCAGTTAAGGATTATGCACCCTTCTCTGTACAGCAGCAGTTGACTTTGTTTCATGCTGGAACTCTTACACCAGCCACAGAAAGCTTCTCTGAAATACTTTCTTTCAGTGTGTTTAGTGATTTGATACTTGAAATTAGCTCATCATGTAAATTAAAAGCCTCTGAAAAAGAGGTTATGACAGATAGTTCAAGACAGGAGTTTAAATATTTTTGGAGTCCATATTTTAGAACTGATATTCTCTCTCATCTCATGATGGAGACTTGAAATTTTATCCTATGTTACCCAGGTGCTCTAAACTGAAGAGCTATGTACTGATGATTTCATGTATGATTTCATGTATGCAAATATGTTCTATAATCTTTGTTTACTCTCCATCACCAAGACCTGTTGTAAAGCATTCAGGTAGTCCACTTCTGTCACTAATCAGTAAGTGTTGATGTACTTGAGGTATTGGGAATTTGTCTTACCTCTTGCCTAGCACTTCTGTCATAATGTGCAACAGATTACCTCAGCACACGCATTACCTCTATTAGAAGGTTCTTGAGCATGCTACTGGCTTTGACGAACAATTTATTTTGTAAACAATTCATTTTTCTTTTAGTGTGTATATTCATTGACTTGGAAAACTCACAGTGAAATAATAGTTGTTTCTTTGTCATAACTGCAGATCTTGCAGGTTAATAGCTTAAAGTCATGATTTGGTAATTAAACAGTGACTTACTAATTCAGATTAAAAAGTCTCTAAATGCTTCTTGTTGTCACCCGGCTTGTTTAAAACAGTGAGGTAATATCTTCATCAGAAAGAAGGCTTCATCGCTGTTCTTGATGGTTTGGAGGGGGGGAAGTTGCTTTTGCCTCTGCTGTTTTTTCCCTTTTGTTATATTAGGGAAGAAACCTCTTGAGTCCAGAGCAATTCTGTAGTGTGGAATTCAAAACAGAGAAAATTATTTTTCCTTTTGCAACAGGATTGCAAGTTGTTTAATGTTTTGATGATTATCTTAGTTTTCTCATCTGTCTGAAAATTGATGGTTGTTAACTGTGCTTGTGGTCATTTTGTTGCATTATTAAATGAACAGCTGTATCTTTCCAATTGCTTCAGCATTCACAGTTTCTAATTATTTTTCCTTTGAAGCATCAGAAGAGCAGGATTTCTCACAGGCTTTATCTAGAGAAGGTGAAAATTCCATGCCTGTAAATAATTTCTGTAGGGTCACAGCTTGTAGAGTTCTTCTTTATTGACTTTTTTTTTCTTTTGTTTATTCTGGTTTTGTTGCTATTCTAGGACTGTCCCTCTCTTGTTGGTTTTATTTTGTATATTGTTTCGAATTTCCTAGGGTGAATTTTAACTGTTGAATTGATACTTCCCTTTGGAAGCTTTGTCTTCTGCAAATTTGGAAGTATTGAATAGGATGTTTGGCAAACAGCATTTAAACTTGGCAGGCTTTTGGCTGGTGGTGGTCTATTCAGCAGCCATTTGGAGGCTCTACCTTGCAAATGCTACCTTCAAGTGTCAAAAAAACAGTGAGATTTAGGAGGGTTCTGCCAGTCTTGAGTTGAGGCCTAGGAGTGAGAAACTTTGAAGATAATCACATCAGTGAAGCTGCACTTGGTAAGTAAAATTCTGTCAAATTTGCATGCAGTCAGAGGTAGCTGCATATTTGTTTGCAAACAGTCAGACCTTTGGGAGTGAAATTAGTTGTGCACTGCTAGACCTAGAAATTATATTTAGAATTAGAAAGCTCTGTGAAGGAAAGGTTAATACTGCTACTTAGTGATCTATATTGTAAGTTAAGAAATTGCAGGAGTTCAAACTAAAAAAACCCCAACTGATAATTCTACCTTTATATGAAAATGAAAGAACTATTCTGCTGCTATTACAGAGAAATTATATCTGCCCTTCAAATTTAATACACCAATTTTAGTAGCAAAAGAAATTCTTTGAAAGTAAATCCTTGCAGTGTGTTCTCTAGTAGTTTAGAGATTATTAAACAGCTAAAGCCTAGTGAAGACTTGCTCCAAGCCTCAGTTGTTAAGATACTAAGTCTCTGAAAGCATTTACAATATGTTTATCCACCTCGTGTCTGTGTGCTGTCTGTGTGTGAGGGCAGTGTATGTGTGCATTTAATTGCTACCTACCAATTTCTGAGCTGTTTCTTTCCTTCCCTTTTCTGTCAGTTTGAGAGCTGCAACTAGATACATTCAAACCAAAAAGGGTACAAGTGTTTCGTTGGAGAAATTGGGTTGTAGTGAATTCTGTGATCAGTTTACGCCTTTAAATCAAGTTCACCAATCTTCTTAAAAATACCCTGTTGTTTAAGGAGGCAACCTATTGTTAAAGAGTACAACCAGGAATTCTTGAGTTAAATTATTTGGTTTGTATGGGGTTGCAGGTCTGACAAAATTATATCTCTGTTCTATTACTGTTTTATTTTACTTTTATTTATTTTATTTTTATCTTTTGCTATGCTTCTTTTTTAACAGAGGCCTTGCATATTTCTTTTCAACCAGTAAACCCCACAAATTTGTGGGGGGCGAGGGGGATGTATGTTTTTTTTCTCGTATTTTACCAGCATCCAATGCCTGTGGCCATAGCAAATGGATTTTTACTTTTTTAAAAGAAAGGCACTTAAAAAAATCCATTTGCTCTCAAAGAAATGAAATAGCTACGGGTTATACTCAAGTAAATGCATATTTTCTGAAAGGTGTTCGCTAGCACATTTTCATTTATTAAGTTCAGTGTATGTCTTAAGTCTGTTGGCTCTTTCTAG